>JAIOJX010000032.1:285599843-285827343 GCA_022376925.1 Tragulus kanchil | reverse complement strand
TGAAAAGCTTGCATAGATGTGCTCATGTGTGTTGGGTGTCTGTGCTGGGTCTTTAGTTGTGGCATGCAAGATCTAGTTCCCTGACCAGGGATTGAACCTGGGCCTCCTGTATTGGGAGTGTGGAGTCTTAGCCAGTGGGCCACCAGGGAGGTCCCTGTTAGTTGTTTTATTTTTTAACGTTAGGTATTTGGAGGTTTGGGGTTTCCCTGTTAGCTCAAATGGTAAAAAATCTGCTTGAAATGCAGGAGACCTGGGTTTGATTCTTGGGTTGGGAAGATCCCCTGGAGAAGGAAATGAGAAACCTACTCCAGTATTCTTGCCTGGAGAATTCTGTGGGCCGAGCAGCCTGGCCAGCTACTGTCCATGGGGTTCCAGAGAATCGGACACGACTTAAGGACGCAAACCGGGGTCCTCTATATTGGGAGTGTAAGGCCTTAGCCATTGGACCACCAGAGAAATCTTTGTTAGTTGTTTTTATTTTTTAACTTTGGGTATTTTGAGGCTTAGATGCTTGGAAGCCAAGAAACTGCCGAAGGCGTTGTATTGAGCTCTCATTAGGTTACTGGCAACTTCCAAGAGGTCATTTGGCTAATTTAGATACTTAGATTTAAAACTACCTCTTGGCTATGAGTAATTTAAGTCCCTTTGGTTTGTTCACTAAAATGTGTATTTACAAAATTCTTGTGTTTGTGACACTCGTTGACTCTGGAGATCGCTCCTGATTGGCAGGAGTCAGAGACAGGTCTGCACTCGAGCTTAATGCGAGATGCCCCGATGTGTTTGACATGATTCCTGAAAATTACTGGGGGAAAAGAGAAATGACTTGGTGTGGCAGTGGGGAAAAACAAGAAGCATTTAAATTCTAAGAGTCTCTAAAGTCAGATTTTGAGCTGCAGAGCACCAGGATCCAGTATGTGATCCTGTGTGGATTTTGTAATCTGTCTGTGTGAAACTGGACCTGGGATGTTTCTTCACTTTCTTGTCTCACATAGAACACTTCTATTTTTCGAAGGTAAATATTATTCGTCCATTATTTATTGAGCAACCACTATGTATGGTGCAGCATACTTCAGTCACACTTACCTTGGGCCGGAAGTGAGCAGGGCACCACATGTAGGACATGTACCATATACACATGAGAACATGTTGAGAGCCCTTTGAAAAGCTTGCATAGATGTGCTCATGTGTGTTGGGTGTCTGTGCTGGGTCTTTAGTTGTGGCATGCAAGATCTAGTTCCCTGACCAGGGATTGAACCTGGGCCTCCTGTATTGGGAGTGTGGAGTCTTAGCCAGTGGGCCACCAGGGAGGTCCCTGTTAGTTGTTTTTATTTTTTAACGTTAGGTATTTGGAGGTTTGGGGTTTCCCTGTTAGCTCAAATGGTAAAAAATCTGCTTGAAATGCAGGAGACCTGGGTTTGATTCTTGGGTTGGGAAGATCCCCTGGAGAAGGAAATGAGAAACCTACTCCAGTATTCTTGCCTGGAGAATTCTGTGGGCCGAGCAGCCTGGCCAGCTACTGTCCATGGGGTTCCAGAGAATCGGACACGACTTAAGGACGCAAACCGGGGTCCTCTATATTGGGAGTGTAAGGCCTTAGCCATTGGACCACCAGAGAAATCTTTGTTAGTTGTTTTTATTTTTTAACTTTGGGTATTTTGAGGCTTAGATGCTTGGAAGCCAAGAAACTGCCGAAGGCGTTGTATTGAGCTCTCATTAGGTTACTGGCAACTTCCAAGAGGTCATTTGGCTAATTTAGATACTTAGATTTAAAACTACCTCTTGGCTATGAGTAATTTAAGTCCCTTTGGTTTGTTCACTAAAATGTGTATTTACAAAATTCTTGTGTTTGTGACACTCGTTGACTCTGGAGATCGCTCCTGATTGGCAGGAGTCAGAGACAGGTCTGCACTCGAGCTTACTCGGTGCCAGGGAGAAGCGCCTGCCAGGTAGGCACTTTCTTGCCCAGATGTGTTTGACATGATTCCTGAAATAGACCTAGATCACTGAGTTTCTGTTTTAGAAAATTGTGTTGAAAGAGGCATTGGAAACAGGTCCCAAATAGTGGCATAGAAGTGACAAGAGGTGTGTGTCCCTAGAGTGAAGAACTTGGGGTCTCCACCTGAGGCTCCTCCCCCCAAACACCCAGGGAGTTGATGCTTCAAGGATAAACAGTGCTGTCTTCTAAGAAGACTGCAGCTCTTCTTAGACTCTGGCTGGGCAGTTCATTCAGTGACTGTCACCTGTAGCTGTTGGCTGTAGGGACCTAGGGGACAACCTGACACAGAGGCCTGGGACTTTTTACTTGGTAACCTCTCCTACTCTCTTTATAAAATCAACTCCAAAACGATCACCCTCTGCCCTGACCTTTCCCGGTGGTCCAGGAGGACCGATTCTCCAGAGTTCTAAAAACTGCTGGGGCTTCCTGAGACCCAGAGGACAGTTGCCTCACTCTCTTCAGTGTAACAGACCTCTGCTTCTGGGCTTGACATTGGCAGATCTCAGGTGTTTGAATTATGTGCTTTATGCCTGTTTCCTGCTTGCTTGGAGTCTATTTGTCAAGCAGGTCATATGCTCTGCTCTTGGGTCCAAGTCGTCATCCAGGGTCTCTGCTCAGCAGAAGAGGTCCCCTTTCTGATAGGAGGGACATTTTCTCAGCATGCCCCTCTGGAGGCCAGTCTAGATTTGAATTTTGGTGACTCAGGTCTCCTGGTTTCTCTTCCTTTCTCAGTAATTTTGAGGCTTAGATGCTTGAAGCCAAGAAACTGCCAAGGCGTTGTATTGAGCTCTCATTAGGTTACTGGCAACTTCCAAGAGGTCATTTGGCTAATTTAGATACTTAGATTTAAAACTACCTCTTGGCTATGAGTAATTTAAGTCCCTTTGGTTTGTTCACTAAAATGTGTATTTACAAAATTCTTGTGTTTGTGACACTCGTTGACTCTGGAGATCGCTCCTGATTGGCAGGAGTCAGAGACAGGTCTGCACTCGAGCTTACTCGGTGCCAGGGAGAAGCGCCTGCCAGGTAGGCACTTTCTTGCCCAGATGTGTTTGACATGATTCCTGAAATAGACCTAGATCACTGAGTTTCTGTTTTAGAAAATTGTGTTGAAAGAGGCATTGGAAACAGGTCCCAAATAGTGGCATAGAAGTGACAAGAGGTGTGTGTCCCTAGAGTGAAGAACTTGGGGTCTCCACCTGAGGCTCCTCCCCCCAAACACCCAGGGAGTTGATGCTTCAAGGATAAACAGTGCTGTCTTCTAAGAAGACTGCAGCTCTTCTTAGACTCTGGCTGGGCAGTTCATTCAGTGACTGTCACCTGTAGCTGTTGGCTGTAGGGACCTAGGGGACAACCTGACACAGAGGCCTGGGACTTTTTACTTGGTAACCTCTCCTACTCTCTTTATAAAATCAACTCCAAAACGATCACCCTCTGCCCTGACCTTTCCCGGTGGTCCAGGAGGACCGATTCTCCAGAGTTCTAAAAACTGCTGGGGCTTCCTGAGACCCAGAGGACAGTTGCCTCACTCTCTTCAGTGTAACAGACCTCTGCTTCTGGGCTTGACATTGGCAGATCTCAGGTGTTTGAATTATGTGCTTTATGCCTGTTTCCTGCTTGCTTGGAGTCTATTTGTCAAGCAGGTCATATGCTCTGCTCTTGGGTCCAAGTCGTCATCCAGGGTCTCTGCTCAGCAGAAGAGGTCCCCTTTTCTGATAGGAGGGACATTTTCTCAGCATGCCCCTCTGGAGGCCAGTCTAGATTTGAATTTTGGTGACTCAGGTCTCCTGTCTAGTTTCTCTTCCTTTCTCAGTAATTTGTGCTTTAGCATCATCTGTCTTCCTTCCCTGTTTTAAATATAAGTTTATTTTTACAGAGGTAAACTTGACGTGTGGTTAAAGATTTCAAACTGCAGAAAGGAGTCTGTGACGAAAAATAAGTCTCCCTCCAAGCCCTGTCTGCTAGAAACCAGTGTCTCTTCCCAAAGATGACTACCATGGGCGGTGTCTTGTGTATTCTGGAAATAGTCTGTGTATGTGTGAATGTTTATTATTCCTTCTTTTTTTCCTTCATTGCCTTTTCGCATCCTCTGTGTGAATGGAGTACTCTTTAGACTTCTGTGTACTTTACTTCACAAAACAAAACAACACAATGTATCCTAAATCATTTTATTGGGTTGGTCAAAAAATTCACTGGGATTTTTCTGTACCATCTTACTTTTTTTATATGTATATATTTTTTATTTATTTTATTTTATTTTTTATTTTTTTGGGTTGGGGGAGGCTGGTTGGGGAGTGGGCGTGCCACTGCTATTGGTCTTTCATTTATCTGTTTTCATCCATCTTTGTTCTTTGGCCGGTATGGGCCTCCCATCACAGTGGCCTCTGTTGTTGCAGAGCACCGGCTCTGGACGCATGCGGTCCAGCCGCTCCACGGCACGTGGGATCTTCCCAGGCCAGGGATGGAACTGGTGCCCCTTGCACCGCAGGGCAGTGTCCTTACCCACTGGATCATCAAGGAAGCCCATATCTTACTTTTTGACCAACCCAGTGCATCAGACTATATCGATAAGCTTCATTCTGAAACAGTGGCACAATGTTCCACTGGGTCTTCTAACTGGCTTAATTGACATTTATCTTGTTTCCGTCTCCTATTGTCTTACGCAATGCTGTTGATGCACACACACAGCATTGGCACACAGCATAAACATGTTTGTGGGATAAATTCCTAGAAGTAAATTGTTGAGTCAGAGAGGGTGTTCATCTTTAATTTGACATTTGCTAAACTGTCCTTAAAAAGACATTAATGTCTAGTCAACAAGGCATGGTTTTCCTGTTTCCCTGCACCCCTTATAAACTGTGTTACCAGATTTCTAGGTGTGTGCTAATCTGCTAGGTAAAAATGGTGTTTTATATTAATCATTGTATGTGAGCTTGTAACATTTTTTTCCATGCTTAGGTCATTTGTATTTTTGTCTTAATTGTCTCTTTTTTCTTCGATCATTTTCTGTTATGTTGTTGGATCTTTTATTGATTTCTAGTTGCTTTTTATTTTTAATTTTTTAGAATATTTATTTATTTGGTTGCACTGGGTCTTACTTATAGCCTATGGGATCTAGTTCCCGTCAGAGATCAAAACCTGGGCCCTCTGCATTGGGAATGTGGTGTCTTAGCCAGTGGCCTTTTCGCATCCTCTGTGTGAATGGAGTACTCTTTAGACTTCTGTGTACTTTACTTCACAAAACAAAACAACACAATGTATCCTAAATCATTTTATTGGGTTGGTCAAAAAATTCACTGGGATTTTTCTGTACCATCTTACTTTTCATATGTATATATTTTTTATTTATTTTATTTTATTTTTTATTTTTTTGGGTTGGGGGAGGCTGGTTGGGGAGTGGGCGTGCCACTGCTATTGGTCTTTCATTTATCTGTTTTCATCCATCTTTGTTCTTTGGCCGGTATGGGCCTCCCATCACAGTGGCCTCTGTTGTTGCAGAGCACCGGCTCTGGACGCATGCGGTCCAGCCGCTCCACGGCACGTGGGATCTTCCCAGGCCAGGGATGGAACTGGTGCCCCTTGCACCGCAGGGCAGTGTCCTTACCCACTGGATCATCAAGGAAGCCCATATCTTACTTTTTGACCAACCCAGTGCATCAGACTATATCGATAAGCTTCATTCTGAAACAGTGGCACAATGTTCCACTGGGTCTTCTAACTGGCTTAATTGACATTTATCTTGTTTCCGTCTCCTATTGTCTTACGCAATGCTGTTGATGCACACACACAGCATTGGCACACAGCATAAACATGTTTGTGGGATAAATTCCTAGAAGTAAATTGTTGAGTCAGAGAGGGTGTTCATCTTTAATTTGACATTTGCTAAACTGTCCTTAAAAAGACATTAATGTCTAGTCAACAAGGCATGGTTTTCCTGTTTCCCTGCACCCCTTATAAACTGTGTTACCAGATTTCTAGGTGTGTGCTAATCTGCTAGGTAAAAATGGTGTTTTATATTAATCATTGTATGTGAGCTTGTAACATTTTTTTCCATGCTTAGGTCATTTGTATTTTTGTCTTAATTGTCTCTTTTTTCTTCGATCATTTTCTGTTATGTTGTTGGATCTTTTATTGATTTCTAGTTGCTTTTTATTTTTAATTTTTTAGAATATTTATTTATTTGGTTGCACTGGGTCTTACTTATAGCCTATGGGATCTAGTTCCCTGATCAGAGATCAAAACCTGGGCCCTCTGCATTGGGAATGTGGTGTCTTAGCCAGTGGACCACCAGGGAAGTCCTCTGGTTGCTTTTTACATAGTATGGAAGTGAGTATTCTGTTACATGATACAAATACGTACCCATTGAAGTTTGTTAGCTTTTTCCCAGCAGAAAACTTAACTTTTTGTGGTTAAACTTAATTCTTTTATGACTGGAGTTTCGTATCATCCTTCATGGTATTGTTTTTGCCTGCCTTTTCTACTCCCTGGGTCTTTCTTTGCCTAATTGTGTCAAACCTTATGTCATAGATAACTATCTCCTAATATCTGTCGCCCTCTGCATCACATAGTTTCTTCTAAACTCCTCTTTGACCTTCAGCTCTAATTAAATTCTCTGCTTTAGTATTTGCTCATAATGGATGTATCAATTCATTGATTCAGCGTTCCCTGTAGGTTCCAGGCACTGCTCTGTATTTGGGGCACACAGTGGTAGACACAGCGGGCATCTGCCCTGTCCTCATAGAACTAGTTGAAAGCTTAGCCAGGATGTGGGGTTCACTCCAAGAGTCACTTGAACTGGAATAAGGGCTGATGGTGGACTGGGAGTCCTACCCTGGTCTGGATGCTCAGGAGGGCTTCCTTGAGAGCATGGGTCTGAGTGGACGCCTGTAGCCTGAATGGACGTTGTTCAAACTCAAGGGAGTGGGTGGAACGTGGGGCCATGGGGCCTTCTAAGTTGAGGAAGCTGTGGGGCAAGGCCCTGGAGGAGGTCTTATTGTATTAGAGAAACCAGAGAAGGCCAGGGTAACTGGAGCAAGTCACCAACAGGAGGCTTGAGGAGCCTGGTTGCCTGGAGAGAGTCTCAGGGACTGTGTTATGGATTTGGTTATTTGCTCCACAATTCTTTGTTTCTGTCATTTCTCTTTCATGTACACCCTCTAACATTTCAGCAGAATTCCCAACACATTTGTTCAGTGGACTTGTATCACATTGACTTTTTATTATTTGCATGGTTCTGTTTTATCCTTTTTTTTTTAACTTCTTTTTTCAACTTCATGCCACGAGCTCTGTTTTATTTTTTAATTTTCATCTGTCTTTATTCTTTGGCATGTGTAGGCCTCCCACTGCAGTGACCTCTCTTGCTGCAGAGCACCGGATCTGGGTGCATGTGCTCCAGAGTGCTGGCTCACAACTGGACACACCTGTCCATCTGCTCCACGACACGCCCGATCTTCCCAGGCCAGGGATTGAACCAGTGCCCCCTGCACTGCAAGGTGAACTCTTTACCCACTGGACCACCAGGGAGGCCCTGTTTGAGCTCTTACTGAGCGTTAGCTGCTTTAGGAAAGATACCATCAAGACCTCTTAAAAGAGCAAGCAACTCCCAAGCTGGCGTGCAGCCTGCCAGTGGTCCAGGAGTATTTCCTGATTAGTGCATCATCAACAGCAGCATTAGGAGTTAAGCAGATATGCACACGGGTTTCATCTTCAGTTTTGTAGCCTGGTGATGAGAGAGGCTGCCGAGAGGCTTTAGATGAGAGAGATCATGAGGCCAGATCAGCTTCTGTGGCCCAGAGTATGGTGATGGATTAGTAATGTCTGCCATGGCACTAGGAGTGGCTACTATTTCTTCTGCCACTTGAGACCTGAAACATTAATTATCATTATAAAGGCAGGTACTCTTTTGCCCTGCTGCTAGGTTTCTGTTGACACCGGTACATTTGGACAAGGGTCCTAGTCATAGCTTCTGCTTTGGGGGTGTGTAAGAGCCATCTCTTTACTGACATGAACCTTTAATCCCAGCCTCTGTCTGAGGATACCAGTGTCTCTATTGTAGGTCAGGTTGCCTTTTCCTCTGTGACCAGATATTTTCATAAAGGTCCAGGATTTTGTGTGTGTTTGTGTCCACCACGTTGGCACAACAGTTTCTGAGCGATATTTTCCCCTTGAAATGACCAGAGTTAATAGCAGTGTCTGCAAAAATGTATTGATTAACACAGCTATGAATCATTTATGCGATAAACTGTCGGTGCAATGAATTGATGTACAGGCTTGAGCATGTAGGAGGAGCACCAGACATCTCTAGTCCATCCCCTTTCCCAGCCCCGCCTCTGGTGGGAGCTACCTCATTCCGCCAGCTCATGGGGAAGCAGGCATCACAGAGGATGTGGTGGGATGAGCTCAGGGCCAGAAGGCATCCAGAGAAGCATCGCGAGCCAGCTGCAGTCAGAGAGTCGGACTTACTTCCAGGATGTCTGGCGCTGAGCCGTTGTTTGCCGCTCTAGAAATAGTCAACATACCCATCTGGTAGGGGTTATTCATAGCCCGATCTTCCCAGCCCAGGGATTGAACCAGTGCCCCCTGCACTGCAAGGTGAACTCTTTACCCACTGGACCACCAGGGAGGCCCTGTTTGAGCTCTTACTGAGCGTTAGCTGCTTTAGGAAAGATACCATCAAGACCTCTTAAAAGAGCAAGCAACTCCCAAGCTGGCGTGCAGCCTGCCAGTGGTCCAGGAGTATTTCCTGATTAGTGCATCATCAACAGCAGCATTAGGAGTTAAGCAGATATGCACACGGGTTTCATCTTCAGTTTTGTAGCCTGGTGATGAGAGAGGCTGCCGAGAGGCTTTAGATGAGAGAGATCATGAGGCCAGATCAGCTTCTGTGGCCCAGAGTATGGTGATGGATTAGTAATGTCTGCCATGGCACTAGGAGTGGCTACTATTTCTTCTGCCACTTGAGACCTGAAACATTAATTATCATTATAAAGGCAGGTACTCTTTTGCCCTGCTGCTAGGTTTCTGTTGACACCGGTACATTTGGACAAGGGTCCTAGTCATAGCTTCTGCTTTGGGGGGTGTGTAAGAGCCATCTCTTTACTGACATGAACCTTTAATCCCAGCCTCTGTCTGAGGATACCAGTGTCTCTATTGTAGGTCAGGTTGCCTTTTCCTCTGTGACCAGATATTTTCATAAAGGTCCAGGATTTTGTGTGTGTTTGTGTCCACCACGTTGGCACAACAGTTTCTGAGCGATATTTTCCCCTTGAAATGACCAGAGTTAATAGCAGTGTCTGCAAAAATGTATTGATTAACACAGCTATGAATCATTTATGCGATAAACTGTCGGTGCAATGAATTGATGTACAGGCTTGAGCATGTAGGAGGAGCACCAGACATCTCTAGTCCATCCCCTTTCCCAGCCCCGCCTCTGGTGGGAGCTACCTCATTCCGCCAGCTCATGGGGAAGCAGGCATCACAGAGGATGTGGTGGGATGAGCTCAGGGCCAGAAGGCATCCAGAGAAGCATCGCGAGCCAGCTGCAGTCAGAGAGTCGGACTTACTTCCAGGATGTCTGGCGCTGAGCCGTTGTTTGCCGCTCTAGAAATAGTCAACAACATGACCTAATCTGGTAGGGGTTATTCATAGAAGACAGAGGGGACGCTGGGGAGCAGCCAGACTGCCTCCTTGCTTTTTTTGTTGTTTGTTTTTTGCACTTGCCAGAATATTTAAACAGACAATTCCATTTTTCTCTGTGGAAATAGGTATATCCTTGCAAGTGAAAGACAACCTTGCCTGTAAAGGAAGGTCTCTTGGCAGGTCCTTTCCTATACAAGGAAAGGAAAGTTGGGCTTCCCTGGTGGCTCAGGTGGTAAAGAATCTGCTCGCAATGCAGGAGATGCAAGAAACACTGGTTCCACCCCTGGGTTGGGAAGATCCCTCGGAGAAAGGCATGTCTACCCTCTCCAGTGTCCTTGCCTGGATAAGCCCATGGACAGAGGAACCTGGTGGGCAGCAGTCCATGGAGTCACAAAGAGTCAGCTGCACTTTTACACTTTCCTACACAAATTCTTTTGGTTCCTCTCCCCTCTTAGGTGGAAGCACAGCTTTACGTGCTAGAGGGCTGCTCTCAACACATGCCACCTTTCCAGCCTTACAGAGTGGGTGATCTCCTTACCTCTGGGCTCTCGCAGTGTTTCTAGTTCATCTCATACAATTGGGTTCATAACGGATCAGCCCTGATATCCAGTGTTGCTAGAGCTAGAGGGAAGTTGGTAGTGAGGTGGAGCCAGCCTTCACTATGTTTAGGTCAAAACTAAATGATTATGAGGCTCTTGAGACTGTGTGAAGTCTCCCATACAGTGCCTGTTTTTTCTAAAAAAACGTGTTTTTATTTATTTATTTGGCTACATCAGGTCTTTGTTGCATCTTTGCAGCATAGTTGTGGTGCATGAGCTTAATTACCCCATGGCATGTGGGATCTTAGATCCTCGACCAAGGATTGAACTCGCATCCCATGCTTACAAGGCAGATTCTTGACCACTGGACCAACAGGGAGGTCCCTCAAACAGTGCCTTGAGCAGCGAATGGCAGCTCTGCAAGGATTAGCCCTCCTCGCCCTACTGAATTTCCTGTGAAATGCCCAAGCCAAGACAGATACTTGGGGATAGCAAGGGCGGGAGGAAGTGCCTCCCCAGAGATGCCTCTTTTCATCTGGGAGCTTCTTGCTTGGGGAGAGAAAGGCCCCTGGCTGCCAGGCCTACACAGTCAGATCCTCCCAGCAAGCACTGTTGGCACATGTTGGACTGGGATTGGAGTCATGCTACCTACTCTTTTTCTTTTGTCCTTAGGAGAATTTAACAGTATGGTCGCAATTTAGAGGTAAATTGTTTGTAATGAGACTTCTCTTATTTTGTTTAAAGCTAATCAGGGGAACTTACAAATGCTGTATATATTGTTATGTGTGTGTATATATTTAGTGTATGCATTGATAAAATCATACAGGATCAAGGACAGTAAAGAGATACCCCATGTGCTATCTATCACTTTGTGCCCAAAGCAGATATAATGTTAGAAGGTCATGACTTCTTCCTGCCGATCCTAGGAGAGCGAGCCACTGCTGGTCACTGGGAGTTGGCTGGTGTGATAAAACCTGTGTTTAATCCTGGACACAGCTCAGTCCTGAGGCATGGGCCATTTGACCTGGCCTAATCAGTCTTTACGGGATGGGTCAGCATGCCACCAGCCTCTGGATGGCCTCCAGTGGGAACAATGTTTATTTCTGGTGAATGGTCAGAGTCAGTGACTGACTATAAAAGCCTCTGGCCATTGTTGGTCTTTTTCCCTTTGGGAGTGAGTTGTCATGTGGGAACACTGAGATTTTGGCTTTGATTCCAGTAACTTGGCATTTCAAGAGCTGCATTGCGATGAACTCTGGAGCCCTTAATGAGGGGGCAAGAAGGTATTTGGTCTTCCAGTGGTCTCCAGCTTAACCAGGGTCAAGTTTGGGGCAGGAGTGGTGGCAGCAGCATGCAGGCAGGGTTCTGGGTGCGACGATTCGATTTGACATGTGGACAGGACAGCCAGGTGGTCTCTTCATTCACTAAGTTCAGACATAGTTAATCAATGGGTGTTAGTAGAGAGCCCACTGTGTGAGAGACACTGCTTTCTGTCCTGGGTTCCTTCTCACCATCTCCTCAACTTCCTGTGCCTTGTTGGCTTCCAAGTCTCAGTTTAGACCTCTCATGAGCTTGATTCTACTTCCCAGGGGTCACTTATAACTTAGACGTTAGGATCTAATCACTGCCAAGTGAAAATATTAGATTTATGGTGTACCTTTGCCTGTTCAAACTCCTTACACCTGGCCTTGAGATAGAGACAAATCATTCTTGATTCTTATATATCTTTTAGGTATTGTTTGTTGTTATTGAGTTGCTAAGTCACATCCGACTTTTTTGTGACTCCATGGAGTGTAGCCTGCCAGTCTCCTCTGCCCAGTGGGATTTCCCAGGCAAAGCTATTGGGGTGGGTTTCCATTTCCTTCTTCAGGGAATCTTTCTGACTTAGGGATTGAACCCATGTCTCCTGCAATGACAGGTGGATTCTTGACCACCAGGGAAGCCCCTATCTTTTTTTTTTTAAGATTTATTTATTTTATTTATTTTGGGCGGGGGTCGGGTTGGGGAGGGAGGGGAGCGGGCGGGCCACTTTTATTGGTCTTTCATTTCTCTATTTTCATCCGTCTTTGTTCTTTGGCTCCTGTGGGCCTCCCATCGCAGTGGCCTCTGTTGTTGCAGAGCGCCGGCTCTGGGTGCATGTGCTCCAGAGCTCCGGCTCGGTAATTGGACACATCAGTCCAGCCGCTCCGCGGCACGTGGGATCTTCCCAGGCCAGGGCTCGAACTGGTGCCCCTTGCACTGCAAGGCGGTGTCCTTATCCACTGGACCACCAGGGGAAGCCCAAGCCCCAATCTTTTAGGTAGGTTAGGCCTAAAGGTAGATCCTATTCCTTGGGTGAGGTGCGTCTTGAACTTAGCAAGAGCATGGTTCTCTCAGTGCGTCTGTAGCTACAGCTGAATGGCAGAGCACTCTTTTTTCTTTTTCTGAGAATAGACCCATAGCTTAAAGGGCCATAGAATGGTGCTTGTGCCCAAGGATGAGGGAGGGCAGTGCTGAGTATCCTTCACTGCTCTGGGGAGTGTTTCCATAGCAACCTCATTACTCTCTCCTCCTCTCCCTATCCTGCCCCTATCTTGCCCTTGGCAATGGACTCTTAGATCATCATAGCAGGGATTATTGACCACCATGCTTCTACTGAAGCTTGATACCTCCCTTCTCAAATGGAGCTGTCATGCCAAGCAGCTTGTGATATGGGTGCACATCTGCTATGCTTTTAAGCAGTTTAGCTCCTTGCGGCGATTTCAACCTATTCTCTATCCTCCCATGTGGTGCTTAGCAAATGTTGAAAGCATGAATCAGTGGCTATTACTGGGAATACTTTCCTAAAAGAAGCAGCCTATAAAACAAGGCGATTTCTGTATTTTGGAAAATGGCCCATGGAAACAAAGTTAGGGTCTGGATATAGTCACATTGGTGTAGAGTAGATAGCTTGTTCAGCAAGTACTTTCTCAGTTTCTGGTCTCTTTCATGTTCATGCTCTAGGACAGGGTTTCCTAATGTGTTTGCATCTTTGAGCTTGTGTTGTATCCGATGTCGAAAGTGCAGGGAGGTTTCAACACATGCATGGATGGATTTGCCATGAAGCTATGAAGTTGAAGCTCCAAGACTCTTCACATAGGGGATCCCTACCAAGGCCTTGCACCTAATTTTGTATTCTTTCTCCTAAAGAGAACTTTCTAACTTGGATGAGCTTCAGGTGGCCCCACTCCTGAATACAAGTACCAAAACACTGAGTTGAACTTTGATAACTGGGCTTAAAAAATAAAACCCTGCAGAACTTGTCAGAGCCTTTACTGTATGAATATTTGAGAAGTGGGTTATAGCGCTATTTCCCAAACTTTTATTTAAGTACAAAGATTATTTTGTTTGTTAAAGAATCTCATAGTATCCTATCAGTTCTCACAGTGAAGCACATATTAATTACTGTGAATCAGAAAATTAGGGCATGAACTGCCCAGCTGTTTTATAGCTGCTCATGTGAGCTGACTGCATCTCTTCTCAAGTTGGCATTTGGTGACATTACATCGGTAGCTTGACTTGGCTTTGGTGAGAGTATTTATACCGTGGAGATCTGCAGACCTGCCCACAGCTGGGACTTGACTTCTAGTTCTGTTATATCTGCTCCTTGGACCAGTTATCAGGAGTTGATGCGTGTTCACACTAAGCACATAAATGACTTTGTGCACAGATGCTCAGTCATATCTGACTCTCTGCAACCTCCATGGACTGTAGCCCACCAGGGAATTTGTCCGTGGAATTTTCCAGGCAAAAATACTGGAGTGTTTGCCACTTCCTCGTCCAGGGAATCTTACCAACCCAGGGATGGAACCCAGGTCTCTGTGTCTTCGTCATTGGCAGGTGGATTCTTTACCACTAGTGCCATCTGGGAAGTCCCTAATGTATTATATTTATTCTTTAAAAGATTAGATTCATAAATGCCTTCTAGTATTTCTTCTGACTACAGTGTTTCTTTTTCATCCCCGTCCTTCCTGCTGCCTTAACTGTTTATAATATAAAAGTACAATTTGTATCATTACCATCAACAATTTCTGTTGGACAGTGACCTTTATTGATAAAAGTTCTGCATTCTTTGTTTAAAATGTTAAAGCTTGGGCAAAAGGAAGTACATTGAGTTCTGAAGGAGCTCTCTATTAAAGCTGTAATGGAGGAGTTATTCTCTTGTTTAGCAATCATTATTCCTAGAGACCTAATCAAAATCCTCTCAAGTCCCTAAATGTGAAACAAAAAGATAGAAGAGCATTGGGAGGAGGCAAGAGCAGGGTGTGAATGTAAGCCCTCGTTTTTTGTCTATTTGCCTTGCTGGTTGGAGAGGCTGGGGATCGTTCTGCAGGGTGCCGGTAGCATGGGAATCTGGTTTCCTGCAGTTCCTGAACTACCAGGGGTTTTCCCTAATAGTAACCTTTAGATTTGTATAAGGCCACTGACTTAGAGCTTTTGTGACTTACCAAGTTTGTGAGGATGATTCCCGTAGTCAGTTATTTATCCCATCAAATGCAATAAAGTAGATTTTGAAGATTTGGAACAAATGGATATTTCTGGTTTGTAAAGAACCATCATTTCTTAGTCCTTTCTTTGTCTTCATTTCCAACACCATCATAAGGATATTAACGACTAGTTCAGTCAGCAGTTCTTCACCCCGGTGTCTTGATCACTCCTGTGCCATAGTCAGTTGTGAGCCAGGTGAACGTGATTTGTTACTGATTACTGGCGAAGGCCCTGTCCTTTTGGATGACCTACTGGAAAGTAGGAAGCAAGATGATTCCTGTAATAAGATTGTGTTCCCTTGTATGGTTTTGAATATGCATTATTGAGTAAAGTGGAGAGGGTAGAAACAACACAAAACGCATGCCGCCTTGACTGTCGTCTGCAGTGTCCGTGCGTTGACTGAGAACTGCTGGGCCCCCATGAGGAACTGAAATGTATTAATCCAAAGAAGCACCATGGATGCTTTATTTGTTTTTAACTATGGGAGAAATTGCATTTATTTATTTATGTTTTTGACTGTGCAGGCTCTCTCTGGTTACTGTGTGCAGGCTTAGTTGCTCTGTGGCACTTGGGATCTTAGTTCTGTAGCCATGGATCGAACCTGCATCCCCTTCATTGGAAGGCGGATTCTTAACCCCTGGACCACCACAGTGTATGCTTTAACAATTTCAGTTACCATGTCTCATAGCCCTGGAGTTACTAGGAGAATGCTCAGCGCCTGCTGTACAGGTCAAGCTCTGAAAGATTCTGGGACAGGAGAGAGAATGGAAGGCTTGGGAAAGTCAGGGTTGGAGAGCCTTTGTTGGAGGAATTGACCTTTAGGAGTAGAATGGCATCTGTGGGGCAGTCCCTGCAAATGACCCAGTTGGCTGCAGGCCTCCGGAGCTGTCGTTTGCTTCTGTTCCTGTGGAATGGCATCAGCTGTGGGCTTTGTGAAAGTGCTGAGACCTCCGCTCTTGGAGGTCTTGCTTCTGTATTAGTGGATGACAACTCTCTCCCACGTTTCCCCCGAGTTGTTCTGATACACATCTGCTAGAGTTGAGTCCATGTTCCTTTGAGACTAGTGGAGGGATGAGCAGTACCACGGTTTTATCACTGGGCATCTCTAGGAACAAGTAGAGATATGCATATGCAGGTACACATTAGACACAAATACTTTTTGTTGTTGTTTTTTGTTTAAATGTTTTGGCTGCATTGCGTAGCATGTAAGATTTTAATTCCCTGATCAGGGATCAAACCTGCCCCCCCTGCAGTGGAGGGCAAATTCTTTTTTATTCTTTTTAATTTTATTTTTTACAGAGTTTTGTTGTTTACTGCCACACTTTGACCTGAATCCATGGAAAGCAGGTTGTTAACCACTGGCCCAGCTTGGAAGTCACCAGCACTTCTGGTATTACTTGAATCTTTTTTTGTTTTAGTTCCTTAACTTGATAAGATTGTGTTACGCTCCTTAGGGTATTCAGATCTCTGGAATTTATTCTTTCAGCTACTGGAAAGCCACTTGGAGCCTGGAAGGGTAAGACTTCTTTAAATTACAGAAGGAAGACTAAAGAGTTGGGAGACCTGGGTTCTTGTCATGGTTCTTTGATTAACTTTTTTTTTTTTAAATTTTTTTAAAACTTTTTATTTATTTATTTTTGTTTGTGCTGGGTCTTTGTTGTTGTGTGGGTTTAGCTGCTCTGTGGCATGTGGGATCTTCCTGGATCAGGGATCAAACCTGGGTCTCCCGCATTGGCAGACGGGTTCTTATCCACTGAGCCACAAGGGAAGCCCTTTGATTAACTTTTTATGATGTTAGACAATCCATTTTATATCCCTGGGCTTTGGTACACCTACATACATATATATGTGTATGTATGCTCAGTTGTGTCCAACTCTTTGCGACCCCATTGACTGTAGCCTGCCAGTCTCCTCTGTCCATGGGATTTTCCAAGTAAGAGTATTGGAACAGGTAGCCATTTCCACCTCGAGGGGATCTTCCTGACCCAGAGATCAAACCAGATTCTCTTGCGTATCCTGCATTGGCATGTAGATTCTTTCCAACTGAGCAATCTGGAAAGTTCCTTGTATATACATATGTGTGTGTGTGTGTGTGTGTGTGTGTGTGTGTGTGTATGGTAGTGTGGTAGTGTAGTCACATCTAACACTTGACTCCATGGACTGTAGGTGTCCAGGATCCTCTGTCCATAGGATTTCATAGGCAAGAATATTAGAGTGGGTTACCATTTACTCCTTGAGGGGAACTTCCTAACCCAGGGAATGAACCTGGGTCTCCTGCATTGCAAGCAGGGTCTTTATGGACTGAGCCACCATGGAAGCCTATATATAAACTTGTTGATCTGAGGTTTTAAAAATTACATACTCTGAGCTTCTTTTATTCTTTTTAATTTTATTTTTTACAGAGTTTTGTTGTTTACTGCCACACTTTGACCTGAATCCATGGAAAGCAGGTTGTTAACCACTGGCCCAGCTTGGAAGTCACCAGCACTTCTGGTATTACTTGAATCTTTTTTTGTTTTAGTTCCTTAACTTGATAAGATTGTGTTACGCTCCTTAGGGTATTCAGATCTCTGGAATTTATTCTTTCAGCTACTGGAAAGCCACTTGGAGCCTGGAAGGGTAAGACTTCTTTAAATTACAGAAGGAAGACTAAAGAGTTGGGAGACCTGGGTTCTTGTCATGGTTCTTTGATTAACTTTTTTTTTTTTAAATTTTTTTAAAACTTTTTATTTATTTATTTTTGTTTGTGCTGGGTCTTTGTTGTTGTGTGGGTTTAGCTGCTCTGTGGCATGTGGGATCTTCCTGGATCAGGGATCAAACCTGGGTCTCCCGCATTGGCAGACGGGTTCTTATCCACTGAGCCACAAGGGAAGCCCTTTGATTAACTTTTTATGATGTTAGACAATCCATTTTATATCCCTGGGCTTTGGTACACCTACATACATATATATGTGTATGTATGCTCAGTTGTGTCCAACTCTTTGCGACCCCATTGACTGTAGCCTGCCAGTCTCCTCTGTCCATGGGATTTTCCAAGTAAGAGTATTGGAACAGGTAGCCATTTCCACCTCGAGGGGATCTTCCTGACCCAGAGATCAAACCAGATTCTCTTGCGTATCCTGCATTGGCATGTAGATTCTTTCCAACTGAGCAATCTGGAAAGTTCCTTGTATATACATATGTGTGTGTGTGTGTGTGTGTGTGTGTGTGTGTGTATGGTAGTGTGGTAGTGTAGTCACATCTAACACTTGACTCCATGGACTGTAGGTGTCCAGGATCCTCTGTCCATAGGATTTCATAGGCAAGAATATTAGAGTGGGTTACCATTTACTCCTTGAGGGGAACTTCCTAACCCAGGGAATGAACCTGGGTCTCCTGCATTGCAAGCAGGGTCTTTATGGACTGAGCCACCATGGAAGCCTATATATAAACTTGTTGATCTGAGGTTTTAAAAATTACATACTCTGAGCTTCCCCGGTAGTCTAGTCGGTGAAGAGTCTGCCTTGCAGTGCAAGGGGCACCGGATCGATCCCTGTCCCCAGAGGACCCCACGTGCTGGGGAGCAGCTGGACCAGTATGTCCAATTATGAGCCAGTGCTCTGGAGCATGTGCGCCCAGAGCCTATGCTCTGAAGCGAGGGAGGCCACTGTGATGCGAGGCCCACACATGCCAAAGAATAAAGATGGATGAAAATAATAAGAAAACGTTTGGGCTTCCCTGGTGGTCCAGTGGGTAGGGACACTGCCTTGCAGTGCAAGGGGCGCCGGTTCGATCCCTGGCCTGGGAAGATCCCACGTGCCGCGGAGCGGCTGGACTGATGTGTCCCATTACCGAGCCGGAGCTCTGGAGCGCATGTGCCCAGAGCCGGTGCTCTGCGACAACAGAGGCCACTGTGATGGGAGGCCCGCACGGGCCAAAGAACAAAGATGTATGAAAATAGATAAATGAAAGACCAATAGAAGTGACCCCCCCACCCCCCTCCCCACCCCACTCCCCCCAAAAATAAAAAAGTAAAAAAATAACATTGGAGATCCAAATATAAAATATATATATATATATGTATTTTTTTTTTTAAAAGAAAATGTTTGTGGCATGAAGTTAAGAAAAAAAATTGTATATTCTAAGACACATGTGTTTTATAATGTCAGAGCTACCACTTTAAAGAATTTGAGTGTATCTCTACTATACAGTGAGTAGACTTGGTGCTGCTGGAAATGCAAAGGCATGTAAGACATGGTTCTAGCTTAAATGAATGTTCCATTTAAGATAATACCCAAATGCATACAGAGCTAAATAACGGAAGATTAAAGAGCCATTCAAGTCACTTAAATAGCAAACTATAAGACATAACATAATGAATTGTTGAATGGGATAGCTCAGCATTTCCCTCATCTTCTGTAGATTTTCCCAGTTGGTAATAGTTCTTGACTCCATGGACTGTAGGTGTCCAGGATCCTCTGTCCATAGGATTTCATAGGCAAGAATATTAGAGTGGGTTACCATTTACTCCTTGAGGGGAACTTCCTAACCCAGGGAATGAACCTGGGTCTCCTGCATTGCAAGCAGGGTCTTTATGGACTGAGCCACCATGGAAGCCTATATATAAACTTGTTGATCTGAGGTTTTAAAAATTACATACTCTGAGCTTCCCCGGTAGTCTAGTCGGTGAAGAGTCTGCCTTGCAGTGCAAGGGGCACCGGATCGATCCCTGTCCCCAGAGGACCCCACGTGCTGGGGAGCAGCTGGACCAGTATGTCCAATTATGAGCCAGTGCTCTGGAGCATGTGCGCCCAGAGCCTATGCTCTGAAGCGAGGGAGGCCACTGTGATGCGAGGCCCACACATGCCAAAGAATAAAGATGGATGAAAATAATAAGAAAACGTTTGGGCTTCCCTGGTGGTCCAGTGGGTAGGGACACTGCCTTGCAGTGCAAGGGGCGCCGGTTCGATCCCTGGCCTGGGAAGATCCCACGTGCCGCGGAGCGGCTGGACTGATGTGTCCCATTACCGAGCCGGAGCTCTGGAGCGCATGTGCCCAGAGCCGGTGCTCTGCGACAACAGAGGCCACTGTGATGGGAGGCCCGCACGGGCCAAAGAACAAAGATGTATGAAAATAGATAAATGAAAGACCAATAGAAGTGACCCACCCACCCCCCTCCCTCCCCACTCCCCCCAAAAATAAAAAAGTAAAAAAATAACATTGGAGATCCAAATATAAAATATATATATATATATGTATTTTTTTTTTTAAAAGAAAATGTTTGTGGCATGAAGTTAAGAAAAAAAATTGTATATTCTAAGACACATGTGTTTTATAATGTCAGAGCTACCACTTTAAAGAATTTGAGTGTATCTCTACTATACAGTGAGTAGACTTGGTGCTGCTGGAAATGCAAAGGCATGTAAGACATGGTTCTAGCTTAAATGAATGTTCCATTTAAGATAATACCCAAATGCATACAGAGCTAAATAACGGAAGATTAAAGAGCCATTCAAGTCACTTAAATAGCAAACTATAAGACATAACATAATGAATTGTTGAATGAATGGGATAGCTCAGCATTTCCCCTCATCTTCTGTAGATCTTCAGTTCTGCTAGTTGGTAATAGGTTTTCCTTGACAAATATGTTCCTAGGTCAGCTGCATTTAGAACAAGTCAGATAAAATTGAACAGTTTATTAAAGGCCTCACAATCATAATCCTCATAATGAATACACATCTGCATAATCTTTGGTTTCCCAGACATTAAGGTCCAAGAAGCCCTTTGTTTTCTTTTAAGATTATGGACTACTCACTAATGGAGTGGGATGCAATTTGGGAGGTTGTATTAGTGGTACACATTAGGAGTTTAAGGTGGGAGAGGTGGCTTCAAGCAGGATGGCTGGGGAAATACATGGAAAGAGCCTGTGGCTGAGTTGTCAAGACAAGTGACTGGAAGGGCATGGGAACCCTGAAACCTTTTTCAAAGGCTCAGTAGTCCTTCTTGGAAGTGCTCCTTTGACAGAGTTAACCCCTCTCAAGTTACAAATCTCCCTGAGGGCTTTAGAGGAACTCACTACCTGCCACTCCTCACTCCAGTGCTTTTTTGTTTTTGTACCAGCTATATCCCATGGCAATAAGATGGCTTCTGATTTCATAGTTTGCTAATGTGCTGTTGAGAGGAGCTCCTGGCACTAAAATAGAATTTGGCTGCTCCTTACCCACAATGAGCTAGGATTGAACTGATAAGGCTGGCCCAGCGACTGGCTGCACTGAGTCACCTGTGGGTGCCTGGCCCCAGGTTACTGATTGAGGGGCCCAGGAATCTATACTTTCAGCTTGGCCCAAGGTCGTGAATTTAAGAGTTGAACTTGGAAGTCTGTCTCTGGTTGGGCTCACTGAGCTTATATATTCTCTTTGTCTTAGCTTCCATTGGAGGACTTGGGTCCGGAGTTGACCTGGGGAGGCCCAGGGAGACCCCAGTGCTGTAGACTACAGGCTTTCAGCGGTGAAGAACAACAGAGTTCCTGGTTGTTAAGGCCCTAATTCCATATAACTCCTCTCAAACAAGTACATCCCAAGTCTTGATGGAATTAGGTAGCAGTTATTGAATTGAGTCACTCATTTGCAAATGTAGTTATAGGAATGCATGATCATATTAGAGCCATCCAGGAAGGGGAGAAAGAGACTTGCAGGGGGCAGGCTGGGAGGGGCCTCTGCTCCTCATTTGGTTGATTCTGTTGTGTGTCTGCTCTTCCCTCTAGTGCCCTCTCCATCAGTGTTTCCAGTCTAAAACCCGTGAGGAATTCTTTGTTGCAAAGAGGTGAGAGGTTAACCACTTCTGATGAATGGCTGAAACACTTGAAATCCCCTGGAGGAGAAGACAGTTATGTTTGAATCATATGGTGCAGCTTAGTTTCAATCAAATAATTTTAAAATTTTTTAAAAGACAGCAGGCTTTATCATTGAGGTACAAAGAATTAGAAATAAGCTTTGTTAGGAATCATCATTTAGGAAAGAGTCTCCAGACTCACCAATCTGTTATTCCAAACAGGAAGCAAGGAAAGTTTAAAAGCACAGTGCGTGCATGTGTGTGTGCTCAGATGCATCAATGGTGTCCAACTCTTTGTGACCCAGTGGACTGTAGCCCATCAATCTTCTCTGTCCATGGGATTCTCCAGGCAAGAAAACTGGAGTGTGTTGCCATGCCCTCCTCTAGGGGATCTTCCTTATCCAGGGATCGAACCTGTATCTACTGTGTTTTCTGCATTGCAGGTGGATTCTTCACCTCTGAGCAACCAGTAAAGGCCCTAAAAGCCCAATACTAGAACATACGTTCTGACCTAATTTAAAATGCTAAACTGCAGCTTATCTTGTTAACAGATGACTAAGATGGAACATTGTCTTCTACTTTCTTCTCCTTTGTATTGGGGGCTTCTTTCTCTCTTCAGAAAGAGAGGGCATTATTGGTGTCATTTTGCAGGGCAACTGGCAGCTTTTCTTTGCAATTCTTGATGTGGTGTCTCAGCTTTGCAGTTTGTAGGGGGAAACTGGCTTTTGATGTGTAGCATAGAGAATGGATTTTAATATAAAATACCGAATTCTGGGTGTTCTTCTTTGACAGTAGGAAAATAGCGTGTCACCAAGCATTTGTTTTCAAGGTCTGAGGTAAAGTGGCTTAAGGCCCTAATTCCATATAACTCCTCTCAAACAAGTACATCCCAAGTCTTGATGGAATTAGGTAGCAGTTATTGAATTGAGTCACTCATTTGCAAATGTAGTTATAGGAATGCATGATCATATTAGAGCCATCCAGGAAGGGGAGAAAGAGACTTGCAGGGGGCAGGCTGGGAGGGGCCTCTGCTCCTCATTTGGTTGATTCTGTTGTGTGTCTGCTCTTCCCTCTAGTGCCCTCTCCATCAGTGTTTCCAGTCTAAAACCCGTGAGGAATTCTTTGTTGCAAAGAGGTGAGAGGTTAACCACTTCTGATGAATGGCTGAAACACTTGAAATCCCCTGGAGGAGAAGACAGTTATGTTTGAATCATATGGTGCAGCTTAGTTTCAATCAAATAATTTTAAAATTTTTTAAAAGACAGCAGGCTTTATCATTGAGGTACAAAGAATTAGAAATAAGCTTTGTTAGGAATCATCATTTAGGAAAGAGTCTCCAGACTCACCAATCTGTTATTCCAAACAGGAAGCAAGGAAAGTTTAAAAGCACAGTGCGTGCATGTGTGTGTGCTCAGATGCATCAATGGTGTCCAACTCTTTGTGACCCAGTGGACTGTAGCCCATCAATCTTCTCTGTCCATGGGATTCTCCAGGCAAGAAAACTGGAGTGTGTTGCCATGCCCTCCTCTAGGGGATCTTCCTTATCCAGGGATCGAACCTGTATCTACTGTGTTTTCTGCATTGCAGGTGGATTCTTCACCTCTGAGCAACCAGTAAAGGCCCTAAAAGCCCAATACTAGAACATACGTTCTGACCTAATTTAAAATGCTAAACTGCAGCTTATCTTGTTAACAGATGACTAAGATGGAACATTGTCTTCTACTTTCTTCTCCTTTGTATTGGGGGCTTCTTTCTCTCTTCAGAAAGAGAGGGCATTATTGGTGTCATTTTGCAGGGCAACTGGCAGCTTTTCTTTGCAATTCTTGATGTGGTGTCTCAGCTTTGCAGTTTGTAGGGGGAAACTGGCTTTTGATGTGTAGCATAGAGAATGGATTTTAATATAAAATACCGAATTCTGGGTGTTCTTCTTTGACAGTAGGAAAAATAGCGTGTCACCAAGCATTTGTTTTCAAGGTCTGAGGTAAAGTGGCTTAACTTCCCAAGAGAAGCCTTAGAGATGGACCAGCTCTGAAAGGAGGAGGCCCACCTGGATGGTAATAAGTGGAGGCGCCTGGTGTTGGAGTTTCTCATGAAGGGTGTCTGTCAAAGTCTTGTGCAAGAGTTTGGTCCTGATGCTGGCATCTTCCCTTTCACTCCTCTTTCCCCTTCCAGAAGCCTCGAGGCTGAGGTTGATGCTTGAAAAGCAGGGGAGCTAGCACAAGGTAGGGGACTTGAGAAATCACAGTCCACTGTTTCAAGCCAGTGGCCCTGGAGTGCCAAGTTCCCCTCAAAAACCAAGAGAACCTCTGCTGCAGCTATGCACTATGCAGACTAATGACAAGAGAAAGTTGGAAGGTGGCTGGGTTTCCACACTCAACATTCGTAGTGGAAGGTGTGTAGCCGGATGATTGTTGGTCTGTATTTTCTCATTTACTCATTATTGCCCCCCACTTGTCCCCACTTCCTTCTTGCTGTTTCTTCCCTGTTCTGGTTGTAAAAGGATTTGGATTCCCCAACAAATTCTGGCACATAGTTAATTGTGTGTTGTGGCTCCAGTGCCGCTCAAGTGGCCTCAGTTCATAGGTAGCAGGACCCCAACTCACTTCTCTATTGTTTTCTACTATCTCCTGCAAAGTCTCTGCTCGGGCCAGCCAGTTTCCCTGCTAATCCCTCAGTATGTCTTTGGAGTCTTTACCCTTGGCTCTGAATCAGAGAAGACCCCTGGCCTGGAACCCTCTTCTCCCCACTGCTCTCTTCCCTCCGATACTAGAACATACGTTCTGCCTTAAAATGCTAAACTGCAGCTTATCTTGTTAACAGATGACTAAGATGGAACATTGTCTTCTACTTTCTTCTCCTTTGTATTGGGGGCTTCTTTCTCTCTTCAGAAAGAGAGGGCATTATTGGTGTCATTTTGCAGGGCAACTGGCAGCTTTTCTTTGCAATTCTTGATGTGGTGTCTCAGCTTTGCAGTTTGTAGGGGGAAACTGGCTTTTGATGTGTAGCATAGAGAATGGATTTTAATATAAAATACCGAATTCTGGGTGTTCTTCTTTGACAGTAGGAAAAATAGCGTGTCACCAAGCATTTGTTTTCAAGGTCTGAGGTAAAGTGGCTTAACTTCCCAAGAGAAGCCTTAGAGATGGACCAGCTCTGAAAGGAGGAGGCCCACCTGGATGGTAATAAGTGGAGGCGCCTGGTGTTGGAGTTTCTCATGAAGGGTGTCTGTCAAAGTCTTGTGCAAGAGTTTGGTCCTGATGCTGGCATCTTCCCTTTCACTCCTCTTTCCCCTTCCAGAAGCCTCGAGGCTGAGGTTGATGCTTGAAAAGCAGGGGAGCTAGCACAAGGTAGGGGACTTGAGAAATCACAGTCCACTGTTTCAAGCCAGTGGCCCTGGAGTGCCAAGTTCCCCTCAAAAACCAAGAGAACCTCTGCTGCAGCTATGCACTATGCAGACTAATGACAAGAGAAAGTTGGAAGGTGGCTGGGTTTCCACACTCAACATTCGTAGTGGAAGGTGTGTAGCCGGATGATTGTTGGTCTGTATTTTCTCATTTACTCATTATTGCCCCCCACTTGTCCCCACTTCCTTCTTGCTGTTTCTTCCCTGTTCTGGTTGTAAAAGGATTTGGATTCCCCAACAAATTCTGGCACATAGTTAATTGTGTGTTGTGGCTCCAGTGCCGCTCAAGTGGCCTCAGTTCATAGGTAGCAGGACCCCAACTCACTTCTCTATTGTTTTCTACTATCTCCTGCAAAGTCTCTGCTCGGGCCAGCCAGTTTCCCTGCTAATCCCTCAGTATGTCTTTGGAGTCTTTACCCTTTGGCTCTGAATCAGAGAAGACCCCTGGCCTGGAACCCTCTTCTCCCCACTAACTGCTCTCTTCCCTCCGATACCAGATCCTATTCTCAGATGGCTAGGAGACAGGTGGAATATTATGAGCACGGCTGAGTGATCTGGCTGGTTCAGAAGCTGATGGTGTCACAAAATCACCATCTTTATAAGACTTATTATTCCTTAGTAAACTTGGAAACAAGTTCAATGTGTATATAAATATTCAACTTGGACCCCACGGATATGAAATTGGGTATTCAGCTTTGGCCCACCTAACACCTTGAGCATTCTCATGTATCGTTATATTGTCCTAACTTTTTTTTTTTTTTTTCAAAGCTTAAATCTGGCCTCTGTATTTTGTGTGTGGTCTGAGGATCCCTTTGGAATTGCTTGGGGTGCTTGCCAAATCTGGTGACCTCTGTACCCTGCAGTAGGTGGAGAGAAGGATCTGGGGATGGGGTCGGGTGGCATGGGAATCCCTGGTCTGATTCTGAGGCTCCTGGAGGTAAGAGAACCTCTGCTTCAGACCCACCGCCCAGTGCCTCCATCTGCTTGGGAGTGTGGTGTGGGGAGTGAGGGGTCTTTGTGCCTCTTAGCTGTCTGGCCAGGTCAGGGTCGGATTGGGTGAGTAAGAGCTGAGGAGAATGCAGGTTCCTGAGAGGTAGCGTCTACACAACTCTGAGGATCAGGCCAGGAACTGACCAGGGCTGAGTGAGGGAGCCTCGCCAAGTGTGAACCCTTGTACGGGTTTGTGGGCTTTGAAAATGTTTTCTAGCTCTTGACTCTGCCTGGATTTTATTTTCTAACTCTACATGTCAGAGCCATTTCTGAAGACCCCAAGTCTTGTTTTGCCTGACCCTTCAAAGGCAAGTGACCTGTAACTTTACACAAGACAGTGTTTGAAGTGACCTCGGGTCTGGAGTCTCCAGCATCAGGTGGTGGTGGGGGATGTGTGTGTTGACATGACTGTGTTAGTGGATGGGAAAGACTCCTTTCTGGGTCCCTAAGGAATCAAACTTGGTTTTTCTCCCTTCATTGTCTTTCACTTGTTGTTTGACTTTTTCATCTTCCTGAAGGCGAGTTCAGAGCCCTGAGGCCTGGCTACTGTTTCAGAAAGGAGAAGGGTGCTAGCAGCAGAGCTGGTGTGGGGCTTAGGGTTCCACTTGCACTGGCTCAGTGGCCTCCCTGGTGCCGTGGAGATGAGCTTTCTTGGCTCTCGTGAGCTCTGCCCCTGGAGGTTTCTCGAGCCTGCTGAAGGCTGAGCGGAGGATGACAGGGCCCGTAGCTCACAGGAGCCAGGCAGGTGCGGCAGGGAGGGTGCTAGGGTGCTTCTGGGGGACGTGGGAGGCCCGGATGGATGGGGCCAGCGGGGTGTAAGGACCCGCCTACCAATGAGCTCAATCCTCCCCACCCCCGACAATCTTGATTTTCACCCATGTCTTGCTAATATGTGGTTTCCTCATATACTGTGACGCTCTTAGCCGCAGTATCTACTCCATGAAGTTAGAGATGAATTAGGCTTAAGGAAGGGGGAAAAAAAACCCCAAAAAACACTAGTTCATGTGGAAACCTGGAGAGAATTGGCTAGTTAAAAAAAAAGAACCATTGTAAAATATGCATAACGTAGGATTTAGTACTTTAAACATGTAAGCATCCAGTTCAGGGGCAGTAAGTATGTGCACATTGTTACCCAGCCATCCCCACCACCCTTCTCCAGAACTTTCTCATCAAACCAGAACTCCATACCCGTTAAACAGTAACTTGTCATTATCCCCCTTCCCCTTTGCCCCCTGGCAGCCGCCATTCTCCTTCCTGTCTCTATGAGTGAATCTGTGTACCTCATAGAAGTAGAATTATGAAGTATTTGCTTTGTGTCTGGCATGTGGGTTTCAGTTCACATTGTTTCTGTGTTGATATTTTCAGTAAGCCCTGTAATAGTGGAGCATGGTCTTGACTTTTCTCTGTGGTAGAGACCGTCCCCGCCTCCCTCTCCCTGCCCTTGTTGTCCGGGGCGGCGAGGCCAGTGTACCGCTTCAGCTAATCCTCTGTGTGGAATGAGCTGGCAGCTGGGGGCTCCCAAACTTTGCTTCCAGCTGTTGTCAGGCCTCACTGTTTTCTCTAGAATGTGGAACTAGGGCTGCCAGATCCAGTACAGGCTGCCCGGTTGCATTTAAGTCTCAGAGAAGCAGTGAATGCATTTATTAGAATTGTGTCATGAATATGGCACGGGACATACTTGTATTAAGGAATTATTTATGGGTTCTCTGAAATTCACATTTAACCGAATACCTTGTATTTTTGTTTGCCAAGTCTGGCCAACACCATCGTGAACACAGAGTGGTTCTTGGGTAGAAGGTCAGATAATTGGGTAACAAGCTCTCGGCCGATGGGCAGAGTAGACAGTAGGGGAGAGGGGACGTGGCATCATCAACTTACTTTGGGTGGAATAGTAAAAACTTGTTTCATATAAGTTTGATGTTTAGAGTGGTAGTGTAGGCTCTTGTCTATTGTGTCTGCAGATGAAGCGGCAGAGAGTGCCTATCAGTGATCTGTATATGACCTGTGCATGACAGGTGTCAAGCCTAGGAGGCCTAATCTATGGTGGTGCACTGTTCCCGTGCAGGTGTTAGGATACCTGATGGTCTGCAAGGATCTGGCACAGGATGCCTGAGGGATGCCTTCCCCAGCCGGGGTTTCTCCTGCTGATGGATGGAGCCAGCTGCAAGAGGCGGTTTTATATAGTGTAAAAAATGGAAACTTGACTCTGCCTTTCCCTCTTGTCCCTTCCTGTTTAACAGTCAGCTGTCCTCAGGTTGCTTCTCTTTGGTGGCACTCGGGGTTCGCCCTTGGAGTAGGAATTTGACAAAAATGCTGCCGATGCTGTTGGCTCTAAGTCAGACTGGCACTGAATCCCCCTTTCTCTGTGTTTTCTGTGTGGCTCTTTGCCCTTGTACCCTCCCTCTTGGATTGAGCTTCCTGGGGCTGCTTAGTTTTCTTGCTGGTGTTTTGGAGGACAGAAAATAATAGTTTTCAGGGCTTGCAGACAGCGTGAGCCCTTCCTGAACTGCTGGTGAGTAGGTGGAGAAAATCGGTGTTTGGTGTTATTCTCCACGGGGCCAGGCCCACCCACGGATGGGATCGCAGGTCGCCAGCAGCCTGTGGGAGAGCCAAGGGGGCTGCCTGCTCAGGAGGCCTCCTGAGACTCCCAGGACACAGGTGTATGTGACACTTTGTTCACGGCAAAGGCATAGACACTTGATTTTGGGGTTTTGAAGCCCTAGCAATTTGTGCCTTGTTTTGGCCTTTGTCTGCTCCAGAGAGGTTAATGCCATAGTTAATGACTCAACTGTGACTGTAGTTGGATGCTTCCTTTCCACGAATGTCAATGTGCAGAGCAGTCCTCAGACAAGTGTTGGCGGCAGAGGTGGGAAGAAATGGGAGAGAGAAGGGAGGCCTCTGGGACCCCAAGAGAGGGCTTCAGCTGCTGCCCCCACACATGGGGGAGGCCAGGCCTTGGCATTCCCACGTTCTGTCCTTGCAGCTTCCAGGCTCACTGGGGGTATGGTTGACTGAGGTTGGTGGCCTCTGGGGGCCAGTCTGCCGCCCGGCTGCTGCTTCTCTGACTGGGAGTCTTGGTGGGAACTTGGAGATCCCAAGTACGGTTACCTCCTTGGGGTGTGGGATCACTTTTAGTCTGGTGGTTAGGCTTACTGCATCTGGCCCACTGACTCTTCCTGGCTCCCTTCTGCCAGACCTCATCTTGACCCTGGGAGGGCAGGGTTTGGGCATGAAAGGAGTTTTGTTCTGAACAGTTAGGTCTAGGTTTTTTTTTTTTCCCCTGACTGTGCAGCAAGGTATGTGGGATCTTAGACTCCCAACCAGGGATCGAACCCATGCCCCCTGCAGGGGAAGTACAGCATCCTAACCATTGGACTGTAAGGGAAGTCCTAACTCCAGGTCTTTAGTTCAGACTCTGGAAGGCTGACTTCCATTATTTCAGTGCTGCAGAGAAAGGATGACTCAGGGTAGCGTAGTAAGGACTGAGGTCCTCGGGATAAAGGTTTCAAGAGATGCCTCCAGAGCATTCTTCCCCGGGCCTTGGCTCCTCTAGCCATGTGGCATGGAGTGAAGAAGCTTGGGGAAGAGAAGAGAGAAACTCTAGCATCTTGTCTTTTCTCCCTCCGTTACCAACTCCCATCCTTTAGATTCACTGCCCGCTTCTGTTCTTCCCCAGGTGACTTAGAATCTGTCAAATCTCAGCACCTTCCTGACGGTATAGGGGGGGCCAGGTCGCCAGCAGCCTGTGGGAGAGCCAAGGGGGCTGCCTGCTCAGGAGGCCTCCTGAGACTCCCAGGACACAGGTGTATGTGACACTTTGTTCACGGCAAAGGCATAGACACTTGATTTTGGGGTTTTGAAGCCCTAGCAATTTGTGCCTTGTTTTGGCCTTTGTCTGCTCCAGAGAGGTTAATGCCATAGTTAATGACTCAACTGTGACTGTAGTTGGATGCTTCCTTTCCACGAATGTCAATGTGCAGAGCAGTCCTCAGACAAGTGTTGGCGGCAGAGGTGGGAAGAAATGGGAGAGAGAAGGGAGGCCTCTGGGACCCCAAGAGAGGGCTTCAGCTGCTGCCCCCACACATGGGGGAGGCCAGGCCTTGGCATTCCCACGTTCTGTCCTTGCAGCTTCCAGGCTCACTGGGGGTATGGTTGACTGAGGTTGGTGGCCTCTGGGGGCCAGTCTGCCGCCCGGCTGCTGCTTCTCTGACTGGGAGTCTTGGTGGGAACTTGGAGATCCCAAGTACGGTTACCTCCTTGGGGTGTGGGATCACTTTTAGTCTGGTGGTTAGGCTTACTGCATCTGGCCCACTGACTCTTCCTGGCTCCCTTCTGCCAGACCTCATCTTGACCCTGGGAGGGCAGGGTTTGGGCATGAAAGGAGTTTTGTTCTGAACAGTTAGGTCTAGGTTTTTTTTTTTTCCCCTGACTGTGCAGCAAGGTATGTGGGATCTTAGACTCCCAACCAGGGATCGAACCCATGCCCCCTGCAGGGGAAGTACAGCATCCTAACCATTGGACTGTAAGGGAAGTCCTAACTCCAGGTCTTTAGTTCAGACTCTGGAAGGCTGACTTCCATTATTTCAGTGCTGCAGAGAAAGGATGACTCAGGGTAGCGTAGTAAGGACTGAGGTCCTCGGGATAAAGGTTTCAAGAGATGCCTCCAGAGCATTCTTCCCCGGGCCTTGGCTCCTCTAGCCATGTGGCATGGAGTGAAGAAGCTTGGGGAAGAGAAGAGAGAAACTCTAGCATCTTGTCTTTTCTCCCTCCGTTACCAACTCCCATCCTTTAGATTCACTGCCCGCTTCTGTTCTTCCCCAGGGGCTGATAGAATCATGCATGCTGGGGAAATATTTGACATAGAGATGGCGTGTGGGCAGTTATGACTGTTGCTAAAACACAAAGAATCTGAGCAAGGGAGGGATGAAAACAACTGGTTTAAAGAAAACGGTCTTATTTATTGCTCTTTTTTGTGGGTCTCTGATGGGCAGAAGATTATGGTACCTACTGAGAGAAGCACGGAAACAGTGAGACCTTGGCTCTGTCTACAGGCATTTTGTGCAGAGAAGGCACATACAGTCGCTGCCGTTTGCAGGTCAGAAGAGTGGTTCCCAAGCAGGACAGGAAGTGATGGAGAACTGGGGAGCTTAGAAGGGTTCCTGGAGGTGCAGCTTTAGCTGAGCCTGGAAATTCTCTAAGACATTGGAAAGCAGACTGTCCAGGATGGGGGAGAGAGGGAAGGACCAGAGACAAAAAGGCGGGAAGGCACATGGGCGAGAAAAGGTTGTTAAAAGCCTAGGGCTGGAGACGTATGGGGCGTGATTATTTTTCTCTTCACCACTAGCACAGCATCAAGTTAGATGTCAGCTGGCAAACTTTCGGAAAGCGTCATTACCTATGCCTCTTGCGCCGGCTTCTCAACTTCCACAGCTGCCACTGAATGGAACACTTCTGGAAGCACCCCCTTGCCCTAGTCCTTTGGGGGCCAGCTCTCACAGCTCGATTCTGGGCTTCCCTTCACACCTTACTATTTATCGTCCTTTTCTCTTACCACCCTCTCTCTCTTTCGCGTCTGGAATGCTGTGCTGCCTGGACTCGCCTTCTCCTTCGTGGCTTCTGTTTCTTATGTGTATGTGTATCTTCATCGCTGGGCTCTGTCTTCCCAGATCCTTTCCCACGCCCCACCTACTCCCTGTGCTTTGTCTTGCACCCAGTCCAGTGCCCTGGCTAGCTGGATGCTCTTCAGCAAGCTCCCTTATCTCTGCCAGTGCCACCAGCCCAGCCTCAGGGGTTAGGATTCTGCAACTGTCAACCCCTGAAAGCCCCCAAATTGAAGATCATTCCACAGACAGCTATTGAGCACCCTCTGGATGCAAGGTACAGGGGAGAGAGGAGCCACCTGGGGTCATCCAGTCAATACCTGTTTCCCCTCCAGCCTCTGTTTGCAAGGGCCTCATCCCTTAAAAGGGTTTCCCTGGTGACTCGTTGGTAAGAATCCACCTGCAGTGCAGGAGGTGTGAGTTCAATCCCTAGGTTGGGAAGATCCCCTGGAGGAGGGAATGGCAACCCACTCCAGTACTCTTGCCTGGAAAATCTCATGGACAGAGGAGCCGCCTGGCAGGCTACAGTCCATGGGGCCACAAAGAGTCGGACATGCCTGAGTGACTGAGTACACACATGCATCGCTTAAGGGCTCTGAGTGAAATTTAAATACCTAAGAAGGCTGAAGTGCTACTTGTCTTTAAAGCACTCATGTCCCTGCACCTCAGACTTCCTAGTGATTTAACAAGAGGTGAAGAGCATCGCAGTGGATTTCTTGAGTGGTGGCGGTGGCAGAGGTTTCAGCCCTGCGGGAGGTGGCTCTGCTGGCGGGATCCTCCCCACGGTTGAGGAGGCAGGGTAGGGTCGAAGGGATTTGTGTGTTCTCTATGTCTGCGTCTTGCACAGGCAACTTTGAATTTGACACCCCTGTCACACAGCCAGTGCCTGGAAACCCTGCAACTATTCCTGGTATTCATAATTCACATCGGGTCTGCCTTGGTGGTATTTATAGCCCTCCCCGAGACAAGTCATTGCCAGAGGAGGTAGTGACACTCATCAGGTGCGGTGTAGGAGACGCAGGGCGGAGTGCATGCTTTTTCTGGCTAATTTTAGATTTCCCAGTGGTGGGGGTGGGTACAAGGGCTTATCACATAGTCGGTGTGCTTTCAGAGGCTCTGATCTCCCCGAGGAGACTGGATGTACAGATGCGTATGGCCATTTCTGTTCCTGGGGCTTGGCATTGCCCCAGGGTGTTGTCTGGACGGGGTCTCACTGCTGAGGCTTCGCGGTCCCTCTGTCCCTTCTTGCTGCCTTCTGGCAGGAAAGACAGTGTGCAGGGTTCCTTGGCCCGCTAGCATTAGGCTGTGGGATGGGGATTTGGGGCGGGAGAGGGTTTGATTGTTGGACATCATGATTACAACATAAATCTTTAAACTTGTGAGCATTTGACCCGCTGTGTAGCTTGCCCATGTGTTGTCTGCACTTTGTAAAGGAGGCTCTCCTTAGGTTTCCAGGGGAATTTCAGGCACCCCTGGGGGCTCACATGGTAAAGAATCTGCCTGCAGTGAGGGAGATCTGGATTCAATTCCTGGATCAGAAAGATTCCCTCGAGAAGAGAATAGCTACCCATTCCAGTATTCTTGCCTAGAAAATTCCATGGACAGAGGATCCTGGTGGGCTATAGTCCATGGGGTCTCCAAGAGTCAGACACAACTAAGTGACTCTGAGTATATTTGAGCTGTCAATTTGTTCAGGTAGGAGTGGGTGACTGTGCAGGGAGGCTGGTCCCCGTCTCCTTTGGGGGTCCAGCCTTACAGGCAGAAGAGCCTTTTTAAATGACCACCTCTCTGGGAGCATGGTCCCGCCCTTGGAGGGATCCTGCCGGGGCCGAGGGGTGTGGCATCCAGAGGGGCAGGAAGCTGGTTGGTTTGTGTTGGCATCTTTACTGTCTTTAGCTGACAAAGCCACGACCAACTGAGGGACTGGACAAAAGGAAGGTGTGTGGGAACATGCAGAGGCACATGCTTGCCTGCGCCTTAGTGAGGGCCGGTTGCCAGGTGCACGAGCCCTGGGTGGGTTGCAGGGAGGGTGGCCAGTCGCATTTGGCCCCTTCTCTCATTAGCCAGTCTCTCTCATTTGTCACCTTCTGCTTTACGTGCCTAGGAGAGAGTCCGTCTTGTTTGGTCCTTTCACATGGTCTGTCACGCCTCCAGCTACCTGTCCAGGCGTAAAGAGCCAGCATGGGGAGGCAGGTTGGCCCAAAGACTGGCCAAAGGCTTCCTCAGATGATGGTGACGGGAACAGGTCCGACCTGCTGCTCCTCCCCGACGGTTGTCAGGCCTTGGCTTCTGTGTCGTGGGCTTTGGAAGCCTCACAGGAGGCAACAATGGGGTCTTTATTCCCGACAGCTCCCCGGACCAGCTCCATTGTGGCTCTGCTGGCATCGCTGATGGGCAAGGGTGCCGGGGGGCTGGCCGTGGGGGACAAAGCTTGCTCTTGTGCCTCCTGCCACTTTCTCTCGGTGCCCAGGCTGTGGCAGGGTCACCCCCCGCCCCCTGCGCCTCCCCTCATTCCTTGCGATGGGAATTAGAACTGGCAAGTTAGCAGTTGCTGTCACCTTGGGGCCCCCGGTTCTTGTTTGATTCTAGTTTCTCCTCTTGAGCTGGGCCTAATGAGAAATGGCACATGGATTCATTGTCAATAAAGAGCCGTCTCCGGCCGGTCCTGGGTTGTCTGTAGCAGTCCTGGAGTGGCTCTCAGACTTCTCAGTGGGGGAGGGGTTCCATGGGGTTAAGAAATGAGAGTTTGGTGCTGGGTCGAGGGGTCCTGTCCTTTGCCCAGAGCTATTGTTCGAGTTGACTTCCTACTGCCCTCCTCTCCCATGTCAGCTTCCCCATGACACGTGGACCTGAGTGGGCCAGGATGTTAGTGGAACCCTCGTCCCAGGAGTCTGCTCATCACATAGCACAGACCACCTTTGGAAACCAGTGGGCCTGGTTGAAAAATAAAAAATGAAAATGGAGATCAATTGAGCTGCTCTTTCTGCCTTTCCAGGGCAGAAACACAGATAGATGACAAAATAGGAATGTACTTCATTCAGGAAGGAGACCTATTTCATAAATCAGTGACTGTATGAAAGTGAAAATGTTAGGTACTCAGTCATGTCTGACTCTTTGCTGCTCCATGGATTGTAGCTCGCCAGGCTCCTCTGTGCATGGAATTCTCCAGGCAGGAATCCTGGAGTGGGTAGTCATTTCCTTCTCCAGGGGACCTTCCCCACCCAGAGATCAAAGCCAGATACCCTTCATCGCAGGACTCTTGACTGCCATAGCCACCAGGGAAGCCCAGTAACTGTATACCTTTGCATGATCGCCTGGAATATTCAGGGAGATTAATTCTCAACAGAGCGAAGTTGCTTTGAGTTTGAGGTGAGTGTGTATGTGCAAGGGAGTGAGCGTGTGAATGTGCACACGCATGCCGGGCAGGTCGAGTGTGGACCTCTGTTTTGCAGGTTGGCAGTGGGTTTGTGATCTGACTGGTGTTTGTGGTTTGGGCCCTTGAACGCACAGACCTGTCACTGCTGAGGCTCTAGTCTCAGTAGATGTCCTGGGCGGGCTCAGTTCTCTCTTCTCCTCCCTCTGAGTCTCAGCTGGCCGTGTGTCCTCCAGAGCATAGTTGGCCAGGGGCCATTTAGGTATCTCTGCTCCTAAGCTTTGGACTGAGCTGAGAGGCCACCCCTTTGTTACTCATTTTTTTGTTGTTGTTTTTTGTTTTTTTTTTCCCCCTTCCTAAGAGGAGTTCCCCTTGAATGCTCAATTTCCATGAAGGACTTTAAAAAGAGGAAATTACTAGATAGACAGCAAGTAACCTGTGCTTCTTGTCCTCTTTGTGTGGCTCAGGGTCTAAGGTCGTCGGTTTTTTAAAAACTAATGAATTTTGGCTGCACTGAGTCTTCATTGCTACACATGGGCTTTCTCCAGCTGCAGCAATGGGGGCATGTAGGGAGGCTACTCTCTGGTTGCAGAGGGTGAACTCCAGGCGCACAGCTCAGTAATTGTGGTGTGAGGGCTTAGTTCCGCTGTGCCATGTAGAATCCTCCTGGACCAGGGATTGAACCCATGTGCCCTGCATTGGCAGATGGATTCTTAACCCCTAGACCACCAGGGAAGTCCAGGTCTTGGGGTTTTGAGAAGAGTTGTGGCCTGCCTGTGTGCTGTGACTGTGGGGGAATGTGTCTTAGGCACTCGGGCGGCTCTAACAGTACCACAGACAGGACGACTTACAAAGACCAGGAATCTCTATCACTGCTGTGGAGGCTGGAAAATCCATGACCGAGGCACTGACAGATTTGGTGTCTGAGAACCCTCTTCCTGATTCATAAACAGATGGCTGTCTTCTTGCTGAGTCCTCGTGTGGTAGAAGGAGCTAGGGAGCTCTCTGGGGTCTCTTTTATAAGGGTGCTAAGCCCATTCACGAGGGCTCCATCCTTATGACCTAACCGCCGTCCAAATGCCCACCTCCTACTACCATTGTGCTGCGGGGCAGGATTTCAACATACGAGTTTTGGGGGCAGGGACGAGGGGAATACACGCATTCCGTCTATGTAGGCAGTGTTCCTGTTGCCTGTTTCCAGGTACAGTCACTAACGTTAGGACCCAGTCTTGCATTTCTGGGACTAGAGAAAGGAGACTCTTGTAGCAGATAGCAGTGTGTCCCGGAGCCTTAGATGCAGTCACATGGCAGCTGGACAACATGCTAGATGTATGTAGAGGAAGGCTGTGCTGCATGCCTGAGGCGCACCATCGGAAGAAACCTGGGTGTAGGATGCCGGGCCTCGTGGCAACACAGTGTCTTCAGTTGGCTCTTTTAAGAAAAGATCCCGAGGACTTCCTGGTGGTTCAGTGGCTAAGACCCTGCCCTCCCAGTGCAGGGGGTCTGGTTTTGAACCATAGTCAGGGAACTAAATCCTGCATGCCATGACTAAAGATCCCGCCTGCCACAATGAAGATTGAAGATGCCTCGTGCTGCAACTAAGATCAGGTGCAACCAAATAAATAAAACAATTTTTTTAAAGGGAAAAAAAATCCCATGTTTATTTCAGCTATTGTCTTGACGTTTTGTTGAAATACGAGTACACAAATCATAAATGTACAACTTGATGAATTCTCATAAACTGAGCACACCTGTGTAACCAGGGTCCAGATCGGCAAAGTATGTAGCTGGAATCTCAGGCCTCCAACAGTGAGTTCACCTCCTACTTGTAATCATTAATCCTGATTTGAGTTTTCCTGTTTTTGAACTTTCTATAAATGGAATTTGCCAGTGTGTCCTTGTTTCTGGTTGCTTTTGTTCAGCATGATGGTTGTCAGATGCTTCCATGCTGTCCTGTGAATGGTAGGCCTGTCTTTCTCGATGTTGTCTAGTGTTTATTCCTTTGATTCCTAGTGTCTCTTCTTCTGTTTGTGGACATATTGGTAGTTTCCAGATTGGGGCTCTTATAAACAAGCTGATGTGACTCTTCTTGTACGTGACACAGATGGATTTATTATGAGGAGCAAGAGTTCGGATGTGGTTTTGATTTACTTTTCCCAGGGCATTCATTCATAGAATAAATCACGTCTGAGAATCCACTGTGGGCCAAGCTCTGCTCCCGTCCTGGGCCAACAGCTGGAATCAAGAGGAGCAAAGCCTAGTAAGGGGAGAGCCAAGGGTTAGGGAATAGTTATTTTGGATGAGTCTTTAGAGAGGCAACATTTAAGCTAAGACTTGAAGGGTTGAAATTTGCCATCCAGGTGAGTCACCTGGGCCAGAATACTCCCTGAAAACTCCGGGAGATGACTGCTTTTAGGCCATCAAAACTGGACAACATGCTAGATGTATGTAGAGGAAGGCTGTGCTGCATGCCTGAGGCGCACCATCGGAAGAAACCTGGGTGTAGGATGCCGGGCCTCGTGGCAACACAGTGTCTTCAGTTGGCTCTTTTAAGAAAAGATCCCGAGGACTTCCTGGTGGTTCAGTGGCTAAGACCCTGCCCTCCCAGTGCAGGGGGTCTGGTTTTGAACCATAGTCAGGGAACTAAATCCTGCATGCCATGACTAAAGATCCCGCCTGCCACAATGAAGATTGAAGATGCCTCGCTGCAACTAAGATCAGGTGCAACCAAATAAATAAAACAATTTTTTTAAAGGGAAAAAAAATCCCATGTTTATTTCAGCTATTGTCTTGACGTTTTGTTGAAATACGAGTACACAAATCATAAATGTACAACTTGATGAATTCTCATAAACTGAGCACACCTGTGTAACCAGGGTCCAGATCGGCAAAGTATGTAGCTGGAATCTCAGGCCTCCAACAGTGAGTTCACCTCCTACTTGTAATCATTAATCCTGATTTGAGTTTTCCTGTTTTTGAACTTTCTATAAATGGAATTTGCCAGTGTGTCCTTGTTTCTGGTTGCTTTTGTTCAGCATGATGGTTGTCAGATGCTTCCATGCTGTCCTGTGAATGGTAGGCCTGTCTTTCTCGATGTTGTCTAGTGTTTATTCCTTTGATTCCTAGTGTCTCTTCTTCTGTTTGTGGACATATTGGTAGTTTCCAGATTGGGGCTCTTATAAACAAGCTGATGTGACTCTTCTTGTACGTGACACAGATGGATTTATTATGAGGAGCAAGAGTTCGGATGTGGTTTTGATTTACTTTTCCCAGGGCATTCATTCATAGAATAAATCACGTCTGAGAATCCACTGTGGGCCAAGCTCTGCTCCCGTCCTGGGCCAACAGCTGGAATCAAGAGGAGCAAAGCCTAGTAAGGGGAGAGCCAAGGGTTAGGGAATAGTTATTTTGGATGAGTCTTTAGAGAGGCAACATTTAAGCTAAGACTTGAAGGGTTGAAATTTGCCATCCAGGTGAGTCACCTGGGCCAGAATACTCCAAGCAGAGGGAAGAACACATGCAAAATCTCCGGGGGAGATGACTGCTGGCTCAAGAATGGCCTAGTCAGCACAGAAAAGTCCCAAGTGTGGGCTAGACCCTATCCAAACTGATGAGGTAATGGCCTGGGATATTCTCTGTAGGAGGAGGTGGAGGAGGGCCGTTGTTGTTGTTGTTTCACAGAAATCCCCAGGAGGGGGTCGGGTGGCATGCCTCAGCTGTTCACAGCTGGCCCTTGGCCCCAGTCCAAAAGGCCCGTGGATGGTCCAGTTGAGGGAAGCACCGTGGAGTTGGCTGGTCGCTCCATGAGTTGTTAGGGATGTCTGTTTTGGAAACTACCTGCTGGTTCCTGGTGTCCAGCCAGTGACTCATCTTCCTGGACCCTCATGGGCCGGATTCCCAGCCTGGGAGTTTGCCAGGCATGGATGGTAAGAGTGTCGCTCCTTGGCGATGCTGGGAGAGGCTGCTTAGCCAGAGGGGACACTCAGTTTCTGGGAGGACGGCGGGCTAGTGCAGTAGGCTGAAAAGAACGAGAGAGCCAACTGCAGGAAATGGCCCTGAGCTGCCGGTGTGGCTCTCGCCAGCTAGTCCAGGCCTCCTGTCCAGGTCCAGGACCATCAAGTACGACGTCCACTTGCTGTGAGGCCCTGGTGGGAATGGGAGCCACGTGGAGGCTGCAGGCTGGGCAGCACCCCCGGCTGATTGCTCTTTTTGCTTGCTTTGCCTCGTGTCTCATCTTTAATTAAAATGCCCTTGTTAGGAAGTCATCTAGCTCTGGTGAAAAGCTGTCCTGACCGCAGAGCAGCCACCCCCAAAAGGAGGAGGAGGTGGAAGGAGACAGGAAACGGCTTCAGATTCCCAAGAATTCCCTTTGTGTGATTCAGTTTGGCTGATGGCTACCACCACAAGAGCCTCATGTCTCATTGGCACATTTATTTCCCTGCAGAACAGGGCACTCTTGCCGTCTCCACCCCCGGGCCCCACGGTTCTAATAAATCACGCCTGAGTCCACTGTGGGCCAAGCTCTGCTCCCGCCTGGGCCAACAGCTGGGGCCTAGTAAAAAAAAACTTTAGAGAGGCAACATTTAAGCTAAGACTTGAAGGGTTGAAATTTGCCATCCAGGTGAGTCACCTGGGCCAGAATACTCCAAGCAGAGGGAAGAACACATGCAAAATCTCCGGGGGAGATGACTGCTGGCTCAAGAATGGCCTAGTCAGCACAGAAAAGTCCCAAGTGTGGGCTAGACCCTATCCAAACTGATGAGGTAATGGCCTGGGATATTCTCTGTAGGAGGAGGTGGAGGAGGGCCGTTGTTGTTGTTGTTTCACAGAAATCCCCAGGAGGGGGTCGGGTGGCATGCCTCAGCTGTTCACAGCTGGCCCTTGGCCCCAGTCCAAAAGGCCCGTGGATGGTCCAGTTGAGGGAAGCACCGTGGAGTTGGCTGGTCGCTCCATGAGTTGTTAGGGATGTCTGTTTTGGAAACTACCTGCTGGTTCCTGGTGTCCAGCCAGTGACTCATCTTCCTGGACCCTCATGGGCCGGATTCCCAGCCTGGGAGTTTGCCAGGCATGGATGGTAAGAGTGTCGCTCCTTGGCGATGCTGGGAGAGGCTGCTTAGCCAGAGGGGACACTCAGTTTCTGGGAGGACGGCGGGCTAGTGCAGTAGGCTGAAAAGAACGAGAGAGCCAACTGCAGGAAATGGCCCTGAGCTGCCGGTGTGGCTCTCGCCAGCTAGTCCAGGCCTCCTGTCCAGGTCCAGGACCATCAAGTACGACGTCCACTTGCTGTGAGGCCCTGGTGGGAATGGGAGCCACGTGGAGGCTGCAGGCTGGGCAGCACCCCCGGCTGATTGCTCTTTTTGCTTGCTTTGCCTCGTGTCTCATCTTTAATTAAAATGCCCTTGTTAGGAAGTCATCTAGCTCTGGTGAAAAGCTGTCCTGACCGCAGAGCAGCCACCCCCAAAAGGAGGAGGAGGTGGAAGGAGACAGGAAACGGCTTCAGATTCCCAAGAATTCCCTTTGTGTGATTCAGTTTGGCTGATGGCTACCACCACAAGAGCCTCATGTCTCATTGGCACATTTATTTCCCTGCAGAACAGGGCACTCTTGCCTTCTCCACAGCCCCACGGTTCTGGTAACCCTTTTCTTTTCTTTTTTTTTTACTTGTATTAGTGTTTTTCTAGTATGTCTTTCCACTTTCCAGTGTTGTTAGTGAATAGAGAAGACAAAAGCCCCTTCTACATTTAATAGACTATTTAAAACTGCTCTTGTTATGGAAGGAGGCTAAAGCTATCCACTGACATCCCTACTTTCTGATCCTCTTCTGGAGTGAGTGAAGGGAAAGTATTGCTCAGTTGTGTCTGACTCTTTGTAACCCTATGGACTATAGCCTGCCAGGCTCCTCGATGAAATTCTCCAGGCAAGAATGCTGGAGTGGGTAGACTTTCCCTTCTCTAGGGAATCTGCCTGACCCAGGGATCAAGCCTAGGTCTCCTGCATTGCAGGCTGATGGATTCTTTACTGTCTGAGCTGCCATGGAAGCATCAATCCCACTTCTGGTGGTAGAGGGATTGTGAGACATTCTCTAGTATTCCCCCCTGAATCCCTCTTTTATCCTTCCTTCCTTTAAAAAACCTTGAATTTCAGTTGTTTTTTAGATAGGGATGCTGAGAACCAGGGTAATTAATTTACAGGTTCTTTGAATACCAGCACTCCTCCTCCTGGCTTGGGTGGCTCTTGGGTTTTCCTGCCACGGAGTCCCCCTGCCTCGATCCTGCTCCTGTGCCCTTGCATGGTGGACATTCTGCCTTCCACTTTCCTGAGCATTTTTAGTTGTCATACAAATCTTTATTTCTTTCATACTGCTTTCCTTGTAAATGTGAAATTATACAGAAAGTAGAGTTTGACTCACACGGTGTTTAGTCACCAAGAAGGTACTTTATTTTCCTTTTTTTTGCTAATTGCCTCGGGGGTTCCCCCCATTTTTAATTAAAATGCCCTTGTTAGGAAGTCATCTAGCTCTGGTGAAAAGCTGTCCTGACCGCAGAGCAGCCACCCCCAAAAGGAGGAGGAGGTGGAAGGAGACAGGAAACGGCTTCAGATTCCCAAGAATTCCCTTTGTGTGATTCAGTTTGGCTGATGGCTACCACCACAAGAGCCTCATGTCTCATTGGCACATTTATTTCCCTGCAGAACAGGGCACTCTTGCCTTCTCCACAGCCCCACGGTTCTGGTAACCCTTTTCTTTTCTTTTTTTTTTACTTGTATTAGTGTTTTTCTAGTATGTCTTTCCACTTTCCAGTGTTGTTAGTGAATAGAGAAGACAAAAGCCCCTTCTACATTTAATAGACTATTTAAAACTGCTCTTGTTATGGAAGGAGGCTAAAGCTATCCACTGACATCCCTACTTTCTGATCCTCTTCTGGAGTGAGTGAAGGGAAAGTATTGCTCAGTTGTGTCTGACTCTTTGTAACCCTATGGACTATAGCCTGCCAGGCTCCTCGATGAAATTCTCCAGGCAAGAATGCTGGAGTGGGTAGACTTTCCCTTCTCTAGGGAATCTGCCTGACCCAGGGATCAAGCCTAGGTCTCCTGCATTGCAGGCTGATGGATTCTTTACTGTCTGAGCTGCCATGGAAGCATCAATCCCACTTCTGGTGGTAGAGGATTGTGAGACATTCTCTAGTATTCCCCCCTGAATCCCTCTTTTATCCTTCCTTCCTTTAAAAAACCTTGAATTTCAGTTGTTTTTTAGATAGGGATGCTGAGAACCAGGGTAATTAATTTACAGGTTCTTTGAATACCAGCACTCCTCCTCCTGGCTTGGGTGGCTCTTGGGTTTTCCTGCCACGGAGTCCCCCTGCCTCGATCCTGCTCCTGTGCCCTTGCATGGTGGACATTCTGCCTTCCACTTTCCTGAGCATTTTTAGTTGTCATACAAATCTTTATTTCTTTCATACTGCTTTCCTTGTAAATGTGAAATTATACAGAAAGTAGAGTTTGACTCACACGGTGTTTAGTCACCAAGAAGGTACTTTTTATCCTTGTTACTGTCTGGTAATGTGATTTGACTGTATTTTAAGAATTGTCTGAATTTGACTATATTTGAAGTTAGGCCTCACTGGGAAGATGTAATTAGCTCTGAGGGTTCTTGAGTCTACTAGGGAACCCAGATACTTGCATTGCAATTAAATCATTAGAAATTTGGTGTTGTGGAGGACCACTTTTATTCTTCTTAGCAACCAAATATCAGGTATTCTTAGAACTGCTGATGAAATGCTCATTTTAAATGCAAATTCTTTGCGCAGTTAGAAAGAAAATGAAATGCTCTGGCTCCCAGTGCTCACTCCGCATTTTTGCCATGCCTTCTGATGGCAGAGGGGAGGGCTCCTAGCTAAATCCTTCAGCATCTTTATTATGATTTTAGATTTGTACTTGCCTCAAGATATTAACCTTCTGTTGCCATCTGTAGAGTTTTCACCAGTTTTTGTTTTTCCTCTTAAATGATATTGGGATTTCTTCTTCCTGTTTGCTTTCTGAATGATGGATGTACTGGGAAACTTGTGGTGAGTACCGACTGTCTGTTTTTTGAGGCAGATGAACCATGTGAAAACCCTTCATCTTGCAGCTGGGATGCATGCCCTTGCTTGTTAGTCTTATACTTTCTACTTCCCTCTTTTCTCTCCTGGGTTTCTTCTCCCACTTTTCCTGTGAATTCAGCCACAGTGTCTCAGCTTGGCACCTGGAGAATCCTTGGTTTTGAGCATAATGGAGACAAAGGGGTTCCTAAGCAACGTGACTGGACAGGTGGTTCACTCTTTTGCCTTTGTTGAGAGAGAGCACAATGTGGAACTTATGAGACAATTTAAATCCGTTTCCCCCCAGTTAGACAGGTTATATTCATTTTCTTGAAAGTGAGACTTCTACTCATGAAACAACTCCTGTGTTCTGTGGTTTTAGATACCATTGGATTATAGATGGAGGGACTCAGCCTCTCAGCTAAGGTGATCTCTCCCATGGGATTTGTGTGTACAGCTGAGGCCGGTAGAGATGGTCTTGAGAATGGGAAGGTGGTCGCATGTTGTCTCTAGCCACAAAACAATGACTTCACATTGAGTCAGCTCCTCAAGTCGGGTGGTGGGCTGATAGATAGTGGCCAAATGTTATGAAAATACAAAGCAACCTCCTACATCATTTAATGCCATTGCAGCCATGCTGTTTTCTTTTCATCTTATTATAAAAATTTTCTTTTTTGCTTAGGCATTTTTACAAAGCAGAATATAGAATGTAAAAATGAGGCTTGTACATGTCTTGTACACCTTAGTTTGTTGACTGCATAGAATGGTTTTAGAGTTGGAAGGAGGCTATGTCCAGGAACATTCTGCCTTTCGTTTCTGTGAACTGAGAGATCACCGAGGACTTGTGTGAGGCTTGGTGATACTAAGAAGCAGGTTGCTTTCAGTACTGCTCCTCCTTCCAAGGGAAATGTGATGGGAAATGCCCCATGTCAAGGGTGTTAGGGTGAGAAACAGTAGCTGCAAAATGCTTGGAGAGCTGCCATGCTGGAAGGCTTGCAGAAGTAATGTTTGAATCCAGTGTTGAGGTTGCAAAATCTCTGACAATGAGTCAGAGACTCGGAAGTTCAGGTGCTTTGCCCAGACCAAGCAGCCCACCAGAGAAGAAGCAGGATTCATGACTTCACCTTAGTATTCTTCCTATTTTTAGGTGCATGTACTAGACCTCAGTACCATTCACAGTTTGGGCTGGTTGATTCTTTTTGTGGGAGCTGTCCTGTGCATTATAGGATGTTTAGCCCTATCCCTGGACTCTATCCACTAGAGAGTATGTAGCACCTCACCCTCCTGCTCAACTTGTGACAGCCGAAAATGTCTCCAGTTATCCCCAGGTATCCCTGGAGGAGGCAAAATTGCTCTCTATGGAGAAACACTGCTTTAGATGTATGTGGTGCCCCTTGGAGTTGATAAATACAAGTTTTATATTGGCACGGTTCCTTTCCCCTTTTGCTTTGAAATATAAAGTGAAAATGTTAGTTGCTTAATTGTGTCCAACTCTGTGACCCCATGGACTATAGTCTGTCCTGTAGTTGGGACAGCCTCCTCTGTCCCTGGAACTTCTCAGGCAGGAATACTGGAGCAGGTAGCCCTTCCTTTCTCCAAGGGGTCTTCCTGACCCAGAAATTGAACCCAGGTCTCCTAAATTGCAGGCAGATTCTTTACTATGTGAACCATCTCTGACAGTATGTAACACTGACTCCAAGGCTGTTTATAGGAAGGTGGTCAGCCTGGTTCTGAACTAAATTGCGTTGTGCAACCTCCTACATCATTTAATGCCATTGCAGCCATGCTGTTTTCTTTTCATCTTATTATAAAAATTTTCTTTTTTGCTTAGGCATTTTTACAAAGCAGAATATAGAATGTAAAAATGAGGCTTGTACATGTCTTGTACACCTTAGTTTGTTGACTGCATAGAATGGTTTTAGAGTTGGAAGGAGGCTATGTCCAGGAACATTCTGCCTTTCGTTTCTGTGAACTGAGAGATCACCGAGGACTTGTGTGAGGCTTGGTGATACTAAGAAGCAGGTTGCTTTCAGTACTGCTCCTCCTTCCAAGGGAAATGTGATGGGAAATGCCCCATGTCAAGGGTGTTAGGGTGAGAAACAGTAGCTGCAAAATGCTTGGAGAGCTGCCATGCTGGAAGGCTTGCAGAAGTAATGTTTGAATCCAGTGTTGAGGTTGCAAAATCTCTGACAATGAGTCAGAGACTCGGAAGTTCAGGTGCTTTGCCCAGACCAAGCAGCCCACCAGAGAAGAAGCAGGATTCATGACTTCACCTTAGTATTCTTCCTATTTTTAGGTGCATGTACTAGACCTCAGTACCATTCACAGTTTGGGCTGGTTGATTCTTTTTGTGGGAGCTGTCCTGTGCATTATAGGATGTTTAGCCCTATCCCTGGACTCTATCCACTAGAGAGTATGTAGCACCTCACCCTCCTGCTCAACTTGTGACAGCCGAAAATGTCTCCAGTTATCCCCAGGTATCCCTGGAGGAGGCAAAATTGCTCTCTATGGAGAAACACTGCTTTAGATGTATGTGGTGCCCCTTGGAGTTGATAAATACAAGTTTTATATTGGCACGGTTCCTTTCCCCTTTTGCTTTGAAATATAAAGTGAAAATGTTAGTTGCTTAATTGTGTCCAACTCTGTGACCCCATGGACTATAGTCTGTCCTGTAGTTGGGACAGCCTCCTCTGTCCCTGGAACTTCTCAGGCAGGAATACTGGAGCAGGTAGCCCTTCCTTTCTCCAAGGGGTCTTCCTGACCCAGAAATTGAACCCAGGTCTCCTAAATTGCAGGCAGATTCTTTACTATGTGAACCATCTCTGACAGTATGTAACACTGACTCCAAGGCTGTTTATAGGAAGGTGGTCAGCCTGGTTCTGAACTAAATTGCGTTGTGTTTGGGATGACATTTTTCCCTTGAGTAGATTTGAGTTGGTTTTCTTTTTAGATTTTGAATGCTGCTTCGTCTTCACAAAGCAGCTTGTGCTTTTAATTTTAGCCAGTGTCAATGGGGACATCGTGCACTATGAGTGGGCGAGAAGTCAAAATATTTCCAAAGGCCAAGGAGATTTTGGCAATCTGAAACCTATGAAAAATCAGGCTCCTGTGTTGTGAACCTTGGGGTAAGCTCAGAAGAGAACACTCACCAATTTAAAACCTGCCAGAGTATAGAGCGGAGGCAGGGGCAGATGTCAAAGTGGACTATGATCTTATGAGTTAAGGACTGACTTTGGGTGAGTATGAATTATTGGATGCAAAGGGGTGAAAGCCCGCAACGGAGAGGCCGGAGACCTGGGTTCAGTACTTGGGACTGCCTCCCGGCTCTCTTTGTGAAGCCATCAAATATTTGAGCGGTAAGTTCCTAATCTGCAGGAGGAAGGGCAGAGCCAAGATTCCTGCTTCCTGGACCACGGTGAAGTGCAGTGTGGCGAGCCTAGCCTGGGTGTATGAAACCACCGAATAAATCTATGATTCTTATTGGAGGCTCAGTTTTACTCAGGGAATTTGAAAGACCAGGTATTTTAGCATGTACTTAAAAAAAAAAATAAGTTTATTAAGGAAGGAACACATTGTAGGGAAGGAACAGTGGGTGAGAGGTGTAAAGGAAGTAGCATGAAGGCCTATACTATCATATGTGAAGAAAATAGCTATAGTCATTGCTCTGTGAGAAAAGCAGATACTTCAGGGGTGCTGTATGATGGTCTGGAGGGGTGGGATAGGGGGGATATACACATGACTAATCAGAGAACATACATATCTGTAAACAACAAAACTCTGTAAAAGTTAAAAGTAAAATAAAAGTTTAAAAAATATAAAATAAAGGAAGGAACACAAAGAACACCTCGAGGGAGAGGTGGGCCAAGTCTAGAGAGGCACTGGCCACGTGTATGTATTGAGTAAGAGGAAAATTTGCGTGATGAGAATTGAAGCGAGGATATAGAGCATGAATGGAACAAACAAAATCTCCTGCCTGCTATGCATGGCTTCCCAGTGGTGGTGGCCCACCCTCTTCTGTCTGATGGAATTCTGGCAGGAGAGTTTGATAAGCCATGGGCAGGAATCTCCAAGGTTCCTTCTACATCTAAAATTTCTCATTGGAACAAGAAAGTTAGACCTCGGGTATAGAATTTTGTGTAAGTTCATACTGATCACCGGCCAGGACCTTGGGAAGAATTGGCACTAGTAATAAAGGTTGTCTAGCTTTGAAGAATTCAGGCACTTCACATGTTCCTTCCTTCCTTTTTGGTTTAAATGGGAAAGCTTTGGCTTCCATTCTGGAGGGTGAGCCTGGAACCAAAAACTGTAAAGAAGATGGGTCTGGCACTGCTGTTGATCCCCCAGAGTCTAACACTTCAGAGTTTACTTAATCAAAACAAGGTGCCAGAGGAGATAACGTGCCCATACGCATTTCTTTGAAATGCCTCTGCCTGAAAGGTGACACGGGAGTTGGCCCGCAGACTCTGCTGTGCTCAGTCGCTCAGCGGTGGCTGACTCTCTGCAGCCCCATGGCCTGTCGTCCACCAGGCTCCTCTGTCGATGGAATCCTCCAGGCCAGAATACTGGAGCGGGTTGTCATGTCCACCCCCAGGGAATCTTTCTGACCCAGGGATTGAAACCACGTCTCCTGTGGCTCCTGCATTGGCAGGTGGATTCTTTACCACCTTGGTAGCCTGGCCTGTGTGCCGAGGTGGAAGTTAAAACTGCTGACCTCTCTTTAATAGCTGAAATCAACTTAGGGGAAAATTGGACTATTAAGACACTTGATTCATTCAATTTTTGTTGCTGAACTTATTTAATGTTACACAGAAGTTTTTTTTGTGTGTGTGTTAACGTTTACGATAGTCCTTCAGAAACAAGCATGGAAGGATTCAGATAGGATCCATGTCCCCAGCTGTTTTCTGGAGAGGAAAGAAAAGGCCTGGCAGACAGGCCCCTATGAACAAGGCAGTCCTTGACGGCTCCTGTTAAAATATAAAATAAAGGAAGGAACACAAAGAACACCTCGAGGGAGAGGTGGGCCAAGTCTAGAGAGGCACTGGCCACGTGTATGTATTGAGTAAGAGGAAAATTTGCGTGATGAGAATTGAAGCGAGGATATAGAGCATGAATGGAACAAACAAAATCTCCTGCCTGCTATGCATGGCTTCCCAGTGGTGGTGGCCCACCCTCTTCTGTCTGATGGAATTCTGGCAGGAGAGTTTGATAAGCCATGGGCAGGAATCTCCAAGGTTCCTTCTACATCTAAAATTTCTCATTGGAACAAGAAAGTTAGACCTCGGGTATAGAATTTTGTGTAAGTTCATACTGATCACCGGCCAGGACCTTGGGAAGAATTGGCACTAGTAATAAAGGTTGTCTAGCTTTGAAGAATTCAGGCACTTCACATGTTCCTTCCTTCCTTTTTGGTTTAAATGGGAAAGCTTTGGCTTCCATTCTGGAGGGTGAGCCTGGAACCAAAAACTGTAAAGAAGATGGGTCTGGCACTGCTGTGGATCCCTCAGAGTTTAACACTTCAGAGTTTACTTAATCAAAACAAGGTGCCAGAGGAGATAACGTGCCCATACGCATTTCTTTGAAATGCCTCTGCCTGAAAGGTGACACGGGAGTTGGCCCGCAGACTCTGCTGTGCTCAGTCGCTCAGCGGTGGCTGACTCTCTGCAGCCCCATGGCCTGTCGTCCACCAGGCTCCTCTGTCGATGGAATCCTCCAGGCCAGAATACTGGAGCGGGTTGTCATGTCCACCCCCAGGGAATCTTTCTGACCCAGGGATTGAAACCACGTCTCCTGTGGCTCCTGCATTGGCAGGTGGATTCTTTACCACCTTGGTAGCCTGGCCTGTGTGCCGAGGTGGAAGTTAAAACTGCTGACCTCTCTTTAATAGCTGAAATCAACTTAGGGGAAAATTGGACTATTAAGACACTTGATTCATTCAATTTTTGTTGCTGAACTTATTTAATGTTACACAGAAGTTTTTTTTGTGTGTGTGTTAACGTTTACGATAGTCCTTCAGAAACAAGCATGGAAGGATTCAGATAGGATCCATGTCCCCAGCTGTTTTCTGGAGAGGAAAGAAAAGGCCTGGCAGACAGGCCCCTATGAACAAGGCAGTCCTTGAGAAAAACGGCTCCTGTAACCACTTGTTGGCATTGCCTTATATGAGGCCATGTTCCTGGATGACGTAATAAAGATAATTTATAATGTTTTCATGAAGGCAGGAGTGGGTGGCAGTGGGCTTTTCTTTGTCTCTTTTTGGCATGTAATTGGACCAGAACTTGGACCAAATGAGAAACATTTGCATTGAGGGGAGAAAAGATCGCCGAGGCTTCTTGACTGAGGTCAAAGATTGCCTTCTCACTTTATTTGGAGCATGTGAACAGGCTTCTCATCTGAGACCAGCATGAAGAACGTTACCATTTCTGGCTCTTCACAAGCAAATGGATTTTCTGACTTGGGAAACTGTCTGAATTCTAGCCCTGCACAACCCATTCAGTGAATCAGAAGAAAAAAAACGTGTGGGTTGATCTGTCTCAAAAGAAAGCTGTACCTTGAGAGCAAGTTTATAAACTCAGTCTCTTTAATAATCCTACTTATCAAGATCTGTATCTTTTCTAAAGAAGAGTGTGCCTCTGCCTTTTGAAGTTGCAGCCTTTTGGGGTAGATCCCAGAGGAACACTGAGGAAGTCTATTTGTTTGGCCCTGGAGAAATAGAGCCTGAACTTGTGGACTAATGTGGTTGAGTAATTGAGTTACTGGAGTGTACCCAAACAAAGAAATAAGAAAACCCAGACCAACTCCTGAAACCCGTGTTCAGGCTGTTTGTGCTTGGTTTTATTCTAGAATTATCCTGAAACCCACAAGAATTTTTAATCCTGAGGCACAGGTGTTTCATAGGTAGCCGAGTCTTGACGATTTGCCAAGAGGCTTCGCGGTCTGAGCCATCTTTATCTTTGTTCCTTACATAGCATTCTTGCCCGCCAGGAGCTTAGTCTAGGGAGGAGTGTGAAAGGCACACAGCAACCAACTCTCTGGTTATTGAACATCTCACAGAGGGAAAAAGCCTCTGGCATGGCATGTATGGAGAAGGGAGATAGTCCTTCAGAAACAAGCATGGAAGGATTCAGATAGGATCCATGTCCCCAGCTGTTTTCTGGAGAGGAAAGAAAGGCCTGGCAGACAGGCCCCTATGAACAAGGCAGTCCTTGAGAAAAACGGCTCCTGTAACCACTTGTTGGCATTGCCTTATATGAGGCCATGTTCCTGGATGACGTAATAAAGATAATTTATAATGTTTTCATGAAGGCAGGAGTGGGTGGCAGTGGGCTTTTCTTTGTCTCTTTTTGGCATGTAATTGGACCAGAACTTGGACCAAATGAGAAACATTTGCATTGAGGGGAGAAAAGATCGCCGAGGCTTCTTGACTGAGGTCAAAGATTGCCTTCTCACTTTATTTGGAGCATGTGAACAGGCTTCTCATCTGAGACCAGCATGAAGAACGTTACCATTTCTGGCTCTTCACAAGCAAATGGATTTTCTGACTTGGGAAACTGTCTGAATTCTAGCCCTGCACAACCCATTCAGTGAATCAGAAGAAAAAAAACGTGTGGGTTGATCTGTCTCAAAAGAAAGCTGTACCTTGAGAGCAAGTTTATAAACTCAGTCTCTTTAATAATCCTACTTATCAAGATCTGTATCTTTTCTAAAGAAGAGTGTGCCTCTGCCTTTTGAAGTTGCAGCCTTTTGGGGTAGATCCCAGAGGAACACTGAGGAAGTCTATTTGTTTGGCCCTGGAGAAATAGAGCCTGAACTTGTGGACTAATGTGGTTGAGTAATTGAGTTACTGGAGTGTACCCAAACAAAGAAATAAGAAAACCCAGACCAACTCCTGAAACCCGTGTTCAGGCTGTTTGTGCTTGGTTTTATTCTAGAATTATCCTGAAACCCACAAGAATTTTTAATCCTGAGGCACAGGTGTTTCATAGGTAGCCGAGTCTTGACGATTTGCCAAGAGGCTTCGCGGTCTGAGCCATCTTTATCTTTGTTCCTTACATAGCATTCTTGCCCGCCAGGAGCTTAGTCTAGGGAGGAGTGTGAAAGGCACACAGCAACCAACTCTCTGGTTATTGAACATCTCACAGAGGGAAAAAGCCTCTGGCATGGCATGTATGGAGAAGGGGAGACTAATTTTGATTGGGAGGCTCAGAGGGGTCGTCTTGGTGGCTTGGGAGCATGTGACTTGGGTTTTGGGGGGAGGTAGGTTGATATCAGATGAGTGGGAATGGGCTTTCCTGGAAGGAATGGCTTGGGGACAGACCCCAAAGTGGGTGAGGAGAAGGCAGGATGTGGTGGGGTGGAGAGAATCGCAGACACCAGACGTACTCCTGGGGCTAGTTTGTGTCTCCGGGGGTGGGAGAGGGTGTCTCTGTGCAGCGGCTGAGTCGAAGGGTGGGGAGGTGATTCAAGAGGGGGTCAGAGTGTGCCAGGTCTCTTCCCAGGGTATAAGATTTGAACTGCAGCCCAGAATCAGCTGAGAACATCCAGCGCAGGAGAGAAAGGAGGAAGGAGGTGGAGAAGGCAAACCAGGCAGGAGGCAGAGGGGCAGCGTGTGCCTTCCAGTCCAGCTCTGTCTCTGCTGCTGTCAGGCTGATGGATGGGGAAGCCGGCTACTCACGTGGGCTGGGCCTCTGGGAAGACTGGTTTCACGTATCTTTATTACAGTCCTGAGTTTTCAAACTCGATTGTGCAGTGGCTGAGCTATGCTCGACTTGGGGCGAGGGAAAGGTCCCCTCATACCCATCCTCCTCCCCAAATTCTGTTATCGTTCTGCGACAGCCTCCGTAAAATAGCACCTTTCTCCCTCTTTTCACCTGTTCCTTCCTCTTGATCTCCTGGGTGCCCTGTGAAAGGTGCCAGGGTTGCCCTCAGGGAGCTCCAGGGTGAGACAGACCAGAGAGGAGACTATTTGGAGCCCTGTGAAAAGTGCCACAGTGGGTTCCTGCGAAGGGAACTGCAGGACAGCTGAGCATGGGGTGCTGGCTGAGGGCTGTGTACTGGAGAAGACCACCCAGCTATAGGAGGCACTGGGTGTTATGACTGATTTCAAAAAGAATCCCTACCTTCATGTATGATTAGCAGTTACTTCCAAACAGTATAGCCTCTAAGTATGGCCAACGTTTGGGGAGGTTGTTTTTGGTTGCTTTTTACTCCCCCAACCCCTGTCCCAGCACCACTTTGAGATGGGACACAGGCTATTTTATTGTGTTGTGGAAGTCATTCAAGGGATCCTTAATCAGTACGTCAAGTATTTACTGATAGGATAAATTAATAATGTCTTGGAATTATATTTTGCTGTTTTAAAAATGCATGCACGGGCTATTGGGATGAATTAAAAATTGATTTAAGAGCATCTACGTCTTTGACAGTTTTTCTCTCCAAGGGAACCAGAGTACAACTACTTCGGGGGGTGGGGTGTAGCCTGCGGAACTTTTTGACCTTAAAAGGTACCACTTCCTTCTCTTTCTCTGCCAGCTGTTAGCACTGTGCCTTGGTGTGTAGGAAATCTGGCCCACCCTCATGCCTTTCACCTGTCCCTTTAGTCTGTGTGCCATTCTTGCCTGGGCAGCAGGGGTGATAATGGAGGGAAGGCAACAGGAGCCCAATGAGTGTGGTCTTTTCCTGTCTTGTGTTTGCTGAGATGTAAGAGCATCAGGAGGATTGAAAGTGTAAGCACAGGGACTTCCCTGGTGGTCCAGTGGTTACAAGTATACCTGTGAATGCAGAGGATGGGGGTTCGATCCCTGGTCTGGGAAGATGCCACATGCCTTGGGATGGCTAAGCCCATGCACTGCCACTGCTGGAGCCCAAGCGTTTAGAGCTCATGCTCCACAACAAGAGAAGCCAGACTATCACAACTAGAGAGTGACCCCTGCTTGCCACAACTAGAGAAGGCCCATACACAGCAACAGGACCCCGCACAGCCAAAACTTAATTAACAAAAAGAAAAAGAAAGTTGAAGCACAGTCTGGGCCCCAGAGATGCTGACCTCTTGTCGGAGGGTCTACTTTCATTCCTGGCCCAGGCACTTATTATAAAGGAACTGGCTGTTGGACATCGTGACTAATGCCCTGAGGAAGAGGTCTCACGCCTTACCGAGTGTTCCAGCCCCTTCCTTGGCTGAGGAGCCCCTGTCTGTGGGTTGTCTGGGTTAAACATCACAAAGCTACCTCTGGAATCTGCTTCCTGGCTTGGCTGTCCTCCCCACGGGCCCCCCTAGGGTGGAAACAGTGACTGCCTGTGAGTGAGCCCAAGTTTGAGAAGGGTCCCGCTTAGGCGCAGGCGCAGTGGGAAAGGGGCATGAGATCATTTTGTTCTCATGTTAGTTGCTGAAACCCTTTGTTTCTCTGGAATTGGCTGGCCTTTACTTTTTCCCGAGCTTTGAGCGAGACTTTCCCTGTAAGCTATTGTTCTGAGTCCATCAAGAATGCTGGGCTTGCATGCATGTGTGTCATTAGGTGCTTACACACACACACACACACACACGTGCGCGCGCGTGTACGGATGCACAGGAAGCTATGCCAGTCTTGCACTCGGAAGAAAGAGGAGAACCCAGAATGGTGTTTTACTTTTGAAGGTTACATATTAGAGAGTAGGTTTTGTATTTTTAATTTGGCCTTTGCTTTGCTTATTTATTTTTAAAATAATTTTTAGTGTTTTAAAAATATTTATTTAGCTGCACTGAGTCTTAGTTGTGGCACGTGGGATCTAATTTCCTAACCAGGGATCAAATCTGGGCTCTGCTCTGGGAGCATAGAATCTTAGCCACTGAACCACCAGGGAAGTCCCTTGGTTTGCTTTTTTGAACTGCAGCCTTGAACTAGGAGAACAGTAAAAGAGACACAGCAAGAGATGAGGGACTGCAGCATTTCCTTGATTGAGCATGTTCTGCTGTGTGTCTGTCCTCCATAGGGCTAAGTCGCATCTGACTCTTTGTGACCCCAGTATGCCAGGCTTCCCTGTCCTGCACCATCTTGACCCTTTCTCCTCCTGCTCTCCATCTTTCCCAGCCTCGGCATCTTTTCCAGTGAGTTGGCTCTTCATATCAGGTGACCAAAGTATTGGAGCTTCAGCTTCAGCATCAGGCCTTCTAATGAATATTCAGGGTTTGGGATTGACGGGTTTGATCTCCTTGCTGTCCAAGGGACTCTCAAGAGTCTTCTCCAAGACCACAGTTTGAAAGCATCAGTTGTTTGGCACTCAACCTTCTTTATGGTCCAACACTCACATCCATACATGACTACTGGGAAAACCATAACTTTGACTATATGGACTTTTGCTGGCAAAGTGATGTCTCTGCTTTTTAATATGCTGTCTAGGTTTGTCATAGCTTTTATTCCAAAGAACAATCATCTTTCAGTTTCATGGCTTCAGTCACCACTTCAGTATTCTTGCCTTAAGAACTCATGTTAGTTGCTGAAACCCTTTGTTTCTCTGGAATTGGCTGGCCTTTACTTTTTCCCGAGCTTTGAGCGAGACTTTCCCTGTAAGCTATTGTTCTGAGTCCATCAAGAATGCTGGGCTTGCATGCATGTGTGTCATTAGGTGCTTACACACACACACACACACACACGTGCGCGCGCGTGTACGGATGCACAGGAAGCTATGCCAGTCTTGCACTCGGAAGAAAGAGGAGAACCCAGAATGGTGTTTTACTTTTGAAGGTTACATATTAGAGAGTAGGTTTTGTATTTTTAATTTGGCCTTTGCTTTGCTTATTTATTTTTAAAATAATTTTTAGTGTTTTAAAAATATTTATTTAGCTGCACTGAGTCTTAGTTGTGGCACGTGGGATCTAATTTCCTAACCAGGGATCAAATCTGGGCTCTGCTCTGGGAGCATAGAATCTTAGCCACTGAACCACCAGGGAAGTCCCTTGGTTTGCTTTTTTGAACTGCAGCCTTGAACTAGGAGAACAGTAAAAGAGACACAGCAAGAGATGAGGGACTGCAGCATTTCCTTGATTGAGCATGTTCTGCTGTGTGTCTGTCCTCCATAGGGCTAAGTCGCATCTGACTCTTTGTGACCCCAGTATGCCAGGCTTCCCTGTCCTGCACCATCTTGACCCTTTCTCCTCCTGCTCTCCATCTTTCCCAGCCTCGGCATCTTTTCCAGTGAGTTGGCTCTTCATATCAGGTGACCAAAGTATTGGAGCTTCAGCTTCAGCATCAGGCCTTCTAATGAATATTCAGGGTTTGGGATTGACGGGTTTGATCTCCTTGCTGTCCAAGGGACTCTCAAGAGTCTTCTCCAAGACCACAGTTTGAAAGCATCAGTTGTTTGGCACTCAACCTTCTTTATGGTCCAACACTCACATCCATACATGACTACTGGGAAAACCATAACTTTGACTATATGGACTTTTGCTGGCAAAGTGATGTCTCTGCTTTTTAATATGCTGTCTAGGTTTGTCATAGCTTTTATTCCAAAGAACAATCATCTTTCAGTTTCATGGCTTCAGTCACCACTTCAGTATTCTTGCCTTAAGAACTCCATGAAGAGTTTGTGAAGGGCACAGGATATGGTGCAGGTTATTCTAGACTGGGTTAAAATGTTGTTTGATGTCATGGTGTCACTATTTGGCTGTTGTAACTAAAAGCTATAGAGCTTTGTTTGCTAAAAGGGTCTTTTTGGAATGACGTGCTCTTGCTCAAATTATTAGACAGGGAGCTTACTTTCCTTATTTGGTTAAGATAGTAGTATTAAGTGTGCATGCAGAAGGGCTAGGAATCAAGACATACTGGTCTCCATACACTATCTACCTCTTTTTCTGGCAAGTAGATGTCTTGACTGAATGAACAGAGTTCTCTTACAGAGGGTGAAATAATGAGGCAGCTGAAGGCACCCTGTCCTCTATTCAGCTGAAGAAGAAGGTGGATGAATGTCCTTTGGAGCTCTGCACACAAGTCTGGGCTTTGTTCCTTTCTCAGCGGTCCAGGAAGACTTGCTGAGATGGTTCACAGTAACAGAATGTGCCCCGGGAAACAGGCCTGCTGAGCATGGAAGAGGAAGGCCCGTGAGTTTGCAGAAACCGAACACCAGCGTTTCCAAAAGTGATGGGCATCATCAGAGGTCAGCGTGGCCTTAGCCCAGAAAACAGGACTGTCCCAGGGTGTGGACTTGTTTAAAAAAAAGGGATTTATTTATAGACGTGCCCAGGGCCAGAAATGGTAAATGTTCTCTGGTGGGCCCCACCCTTGGACGTCTAGGTTTTATGGTTTCAAAGGTGACCAAAGTATTGGAGCTTCAGCTTCAGCATCAGGCCTTCTAATGAATATTCAGGGTTTGGGATTGACGGGTTTGATCTCCTTGCTGTCCAAGGGACTCTCAAGAGTCTTCTCCAAGACCACAGTTTGAAAGCATCAGTTGTTTGGCACTCAACCTTCTTTATGGTCCAACACTCACATCCATACATGACTACTGGGAAAACCATAACTTTGACTATATGGACTTTTGCTGGCAAAGTGATGTCTCTGCTTTTTAATATGCTGTCTAGGTTTGTCATAGCTTTTATTCCAAAGAACAATCATCTTTCAGTTTCATGGCTTCAGTCACCACTTCAGTATTCTTGCCTTAAGAACTCCATGAAGAGTTTGTGAAGGGCACAGGATATGGTGCAGGTTATTCTAGACTGGGTTAAAATGTTGTTTGATGTCATGGTGTCACTATTTGGCTGTTGTAACTAAAAAGCTATAGAGCTTTGTTTGCTAAAAGGGTCTTTTTGGAATGACGTGCTCTTGCTCAAATTATTAGACAGGGAGCTTACTTTCCTTATTTGGTTAAGATAGTAGTATTAAGTGTGCATGCAGAAGGGCTAGGAATCAAGACATACTGGTCTCCATACACTATCTACCTCTTTTTCTGGCAAGTAGATGTCTTGACTGAATGAACAGAGTTCTCTTACAGAGGGTGAAATAATGAGGCAGCTGAAGGCACCCTGTCCTCTATTCAGCTGAAGAAGAAGGTGGATGAATGTCCTTTGGAGCTCTGCACACAAGTCTGGGCTTTGTTCCTTTCTCAGCGGTCCAGGAAGACTTGCTGAGATGGTTCACAGTAACAGAATGTGCCCCGGGAAACAGGCCTGCTGAGCATGGAAGAGGAAGGCCCGTGAGTTTGCAGAAACCGAACACCAGCGTTTCCAAAAGTGATGGGCATCATCAGAGGTCAGCGTGGCCTTAGCCCAGAAAACAGGACTGTCCCAGGGTGTGGACTTGTTTAAAAAAAAAAAAAAGGGATTTATTTATAGACGTGCCCCAGGGGCCAGAAATGGTAAATGTTCTCTGGTGGGCCCCACCCTTGGACCAGTGCTAGGCTTTCTGCATGGTTTCACTGCTGTGTCTCAAGCTGGGTCTGAGATGAGAAGCCCTGGAGGTTCTTGTCCCTGGCCTGAATCTCTCTGCAGGAAGACGGCTTTACTCTGTGACATACATGGAGAAGGCTAGCTGCAACGTAGAGGAATAGTTTGAACATATGGGAAGCCAACAACCAGGCTAAGAAGTCAACGTTAGAAACATTTCACTATCTTAGAAACTACCCCCCATTGGCTCAGAATTGTGATGACCATCTCAGTTTTTTATTTTCATGGATCTTTCTTACCTATATGTACATTCCTAAGCAATGCGGATGTTTGTTGATATTTTTTGTTGTTGTTTTGTTTATTTTTAGTTGAATGATACTTGCTTTACAATGCTGTGTTGGTTTCTGTCATGTATCAGCATGAATCAGCCATAGGTATATATGTGTCCCATCCATCTTGAACCTCCCTCCCACCCCCTTCCCAACCCTGTAGGTTGTCACAGAGCCTTGGTTTGAGTTCCCTGAATCATATAGCAAATTTCCACTGGCTCTCTTTTTACATACGGTAGTGTACAGGTTTCCATGCTGCTCAGTTCTTCACAACAACATGCAGCATGTTTTGAAGAACTGAGTACCAAGCACAAACCCAGACTTGGGAAGGTACCTGTTGAAACTGTTTGGCAAAGGCTCCCAGGCCCAGCTGAAGAACAGTTGTTAGCTTTGCTGGCTGCAGTGTCATCCTCTCCATCCTAGGAGGTACATGAAACCAGTTTTCTCACTGGTCTCTGCCCTTGTGTATCACTTTGTAAATGGGGTTGTCACTCACGACCCCATTGAGGTTCAGAGACAAAGATGAGAAAGGGACTCCTTATATGAATGAAGCTGACATCCTTAACCGGAGATACAGAGAAATTTCCAGGGGTTCTGAAGCCTTTGAAACTGAATCTGTTATGCCTTTCTTCTGGGGGAAAGGGTCTGTCATATTTCCAGAGGAGTTTATGGACCCTCCTGCCTCATAAAGATAAGAATCATGTGCTCAGGATGACAGGTTGTGTTTCTAAATAATTTTTTTGAATAAAAACCTGGGACTGTTGAACACTCTTCGAAATGTAGATGAGTCTGCTTGTGTGTGAGTCTGAACTGGCCTTTTCCCTGAGGGCTCGCCTAACTGGGTAGAGGGAACTCCTATGGTAAGTTGTGCCCTGGACTGTCCAGGGCAGAATGCTTGACCATTCTGTGGGTGGCCTACCATACCAGGCTTTGCATTTTCTCTGAAATCTACATCTTTTACTCTTTTCCCTGAGTAACTGAAATGCTGAAATGGGGAAAAAAGCCTGGAATGGTTGCTGTAGTTTCAAAACAAATGACCTCACTCCCTAAATTCCACTTCATGCAAGAGAAGCCCTGACTTTCACCTTTAGAAAGAACAACGGACTTTTGGGGAAACAGACCCAGATACCCCACTTAGCATGGGTTGGGGCAGATTTGTTAATGCCAAAGTGAACTCCCTGGAAACAGAATATAACTATTGTTACACCAACTTTATAGTTATTTCCTAAGAGATGGCAATTTAAATTTATAATGATTGACATTCAGTTCTTCAGAGTAGGTGAGTAATTATGCTTTGTATAAGCTGACTTAATGTGAGGTCCTGTTGGCTTGTTTCAGCATTGTAGGGGAATTTCAGAATTCTCCAGCTAAAGAGTTGAGTCTTATCCCATCTCTGCTCTTCCGTCAGCTCGTCCATGGAAGATGTGCAGGGTTAGGTGTGATCTGCCCAAGATCGCATTGATTTGTCAAGGTCAACTGAAATAAGATCCCCAGAGGAAGAGGTAACTATTTACATAATTGTGGATTAAATATATAATTAGATGACAGTTCATTAAAAAAAAACAAAACCCATAGGGCTTCCCTGGTGGTCCAGTGAGTAAAGAGTCCCCCTTGCAGTGCAAGGGGCACCAGTTCCATCCCCAGCCCAAGATCTCACGTGCCGCAGAGCGGTTGGACTGGTGTGTCCAATTACAAGCCAGTGCTCTGGAGCGTATGCGCGCAGAGCCGGTGCTCTGCAACGAGTGAGGCCACTCTAATGGGAGGCCCACAGGGGCCAAAGAATAAAGACGGATGCAAATGAATAAATAAAAAACCAATAAAAGAGGCCAAAATTTAAAAAAAAGCACCCATAATCAGAGTCATTATTTTCTAAAGACTTGGCACTTTGATCATTTTAACAGAATGACCAATGATAAGACTTCTCGCCTTCGTGTTTGAAATCTTTTTCTCCCTTGTTTTGTTTTTGAAGGAAACCAGGAGTTTCAGTTGACTCTTCAAAGTCTTTGGGGATAAAGGAAAGAGAACCAGGGAATGGTTAAGATCTATAACTACAGGGTACATTGTCTCATCTGTTAAGAGCCAGAACAGATAAGAATAACATTTCTTTAGAACCCGAGTTTCTAGAAGGAAGGCAATACAGGTAAACTTTAGCTTTTTATTTATAGACTTGCTTTCTCGATTCCCTTCCTGGCTTAGCCATTATACAGTGCTGATTTTGGACCAGGCCGTTGTATTGGCTTTTCCTGAGTCTTGGCTTTTCTCATCTGTAAAGAGAGGGGTTGGGCCTGATTATCTCCAAGGGCCCTTTGCAGCTCTGTGTCTAGACTCCACGTCGGGGGATTTGCAGAGAGACTGCTCTGAGGCTGCTGCTGATGGGACGGTGCTTCTCCCGACACTGAGGCCAGACACATTGCCATCTGCGTCGCTGCACGGTGCTCTGAGACTCCTGGCTCTGTGTTCCTTTCCTGCTCTTTATTATCTGAACCCCATCGGTGTCATTCCACGCTGCAACAGTGTTGCTCACCCACTAACATGGTCATGGGCACTGATGCATGTCGTTTGTCTCTTTTTGTCCAGCGCACTGCCGCATGGTAACATCTGGACTGGGCTCCCCGGACCCTTGGATGCTCGGCTGCAAGTTCTGGGATCGACTTGGAGAAAACAGTGAGTAATCCCCAAGTGTCTACTTGGGAATCTGAGGGCTGGAGGGGTTGTGGCCAGGAAGCAGAGTCTTGCTGATGGACCGCCTCCCTCTGCAGCCCTCCGGTGGCCTGCCCACCTCCAGGAGCCTTAGAGATGGCAGCTGTGACTCCAGACACAGCCTTCCTGCCCCCAGCTGCCTTGCAGTCGGGAACCTTCCGCATTTCCTCCTGCTAACTGCTCTGTTCTCCCACCAGAGCCCAACTTATGAGTCTTTTTAAAATCATTCTTTGTCTTTTCTCTTAGTTTCTTAGTTCTAGGGATCTTAAGAAAATTTAAAATAAGGTATTTATTTAGCTAGGTCAGATCTTAATGGCAGCACACAGGGTCTTTGTTGCGTCATGGGGGATCTCTCACTGCTGTGCACGGACTTTCTAGTTGTGGCTTGTGGGCTCCAGAGCGCATGGACTCACTTGCCGTGTGTAGGTTTAGTTGCTCCAAGGCATGTCGGGTGTTAGTCCCCCAACCAGGGATCAAGCCCAGGTCCTCTGCATTGCAAAGTGTGTTCTTAACCACTGGACCATCAGAGGACGTGTGAGTCCTGTTTGTCTGTCTTTTGCTGGCCTACAGGCAGAGACTCTTTGTGGTGGCAGGTGTAGGTGCTGATCTGCAGGGCTGACACCCTCTTCGCAGCATGCACCTGCTCATCCCATACACCTTAGCCTCATGCTGCCCCTGCTGCGAGCCTCCTCTGACCACCTCATTTAAAGAAACCTTCTCCTTACCCACATGTGTTCAATCTCTCTCTCTCTCTCAGGCCCTTGCTTGGAGCTTTCTTTGCACTTAATGTAGGATAAGTCTCATGAGTCACCTGGTAGACCACCCATTCATCCGTTCATTCATTCAGTGGATACTGATTATCCACTGGGTGCCGGTGGCTGAAGTTGGTAGTCTGTGCTTTCTTCCACAAAGAAAGGAAAAGACCAAGTGAAAACCTAAGTAAACAATCACTGTCCTGTCTGGGCAGGTTCTAAATACTCTCGTGGGCTGCTATCTTGGATCTAGTTAAAAACTGAGACCCCGAAGGGGTCGTCCTTGGTGGGGGCTTGTGAACCTGTGTTTCTTACAAGATCCGGGTGATGCTGACGCTGCTGGTTTGTAGCTCACACTTGGGGAAGTACGGTCTAAGGATCCTGATGCCCACGAGACTTGTCCTTGAGTGTGACTCTGGGTAAACTGCCTGAGGCGTGTGCTGTAAAGCCCCCAGAGACCTGGCAGGAGTTTGTCTGGTGGCTTCGTCTCCTTCAGCCACGGGAGGATGAGTGGTTTGTGACCTGAGCCCGACCAGAGGGTATGGGAGCCTGTTACCCTCACCAGTGTCCGAGCGCCTGCCATGTGATTGAGTGTTATGATGTCAATGAAATCCTCCCTGAAGTCCCGTGCTTTTCAGGTTCTTGAGATGGACTCCTATGCTGTCTCCACAGTGTGCCTGTTTTGAAGTCAGTGTTTCTGAAAATACTGAGGCTGTTCTCGTTTCTAAGAGCAGGCTTCCTCAGCTGGGCTCGTGTGGCACTATAAGTGGGTTGTGGAGAAGAGAGCCTATCCTGGAAGCAGAGGACGGACCACAGAAAGAGCAGAGGGAGGGCTTGAGCAGCTGGTGGGATGGGGTGGGGTGTCAGGACGCCGCTGCCAAAGGGGGCGTCTTGAGTCCAGCTGGTGAACTGGTCCCGGGGCTGCTCTCCTGAGATGCGGGTGTGTTGCTGCCGCCTCAGCAAAGCTGTAGTCAAGCCTCTCCAAGTCGTGGAGTTTTTTAGAAGGAGCCAGATTGATTCTCCTCTTGGGTGCTTAATAGTTCTAGTGGCCATTTATGGAATACCTGCAGCATACGAGGTTTAAGGCCAAGCACTTGGCATGTGGCCTTGTGCCTTAACCCTCGCGATGGCTCACGAGGCAGGTAGTCACCATTTCATAGAGGACAGGATTGAGGATGGGGGTGAAGGAACTTGCCTGGGGTCATGTAGCAAGTAAGGCGAGGGTTGAGCCTGGTCCAAAGGACCTCGAGCAGGACTTTTCTCCTCTTTGCTTTCATACTGCTCACAGTACTACTGGTGGCAGGACTGGGCTGCTGTTGATTTGTGCTGGTTTTCTTCCATCTTATCCTCATTATTCTCATACATGACCCTTTCCTGTGGGTCAGCTTTGAAATGTTGCTTCTGTTGCACTTTGGCCTCTTGAGTTAGAGGAGGAGCTTGGTCAGCGCTTGGCAGAAATGAACAGTGAAGAGAAAGGTGTATTTGGGAGGCTGACTTTTCACCCCACTCCTGCTGGCTTATGCCAGCTTCCCTAGGACAGGTCTCTAGGGGGCTTGCATGATTGCCTGGGGTCCCAAGAGTCAGGGCTACAACTGAATTCTCAGTGGACTCGCAGTTGGAGGCAGAAGGTGAAAAGACAGGTTGATGGCATTTTAAACAAATTTTATTTATGTATTTTTGGCTGCTTGGACTCTTCGTTGCAGCACCCAGGCTTAGTTGCTGCTCTAGGGCATGAGGGATCTTAGTTCCCTGAACAGGGCTTGACCCTGTGTCCACTACATCGCAAGGCAGATGGTTAGTCACTACATCATCAGGGAAGTCCTGGTTGCATTGTTTTTGAAGACCATTTTCTGGCCACTATGTGGGATCCCTGTATCTGACCATTTCAAATAATCTCATTTTGCTCAGGGTGACTTTGTCTATTCTGTATCAGATATACAATTCTAGAGCTTTATGGGTTTTAAGTTTTGAAAGAGGTTCCTTGATTTTGGCTTCATGTATATGCCGAGTTTGTGTATATGCTGATCCACTTACCAAACACAGCATTAAGTCGAATCCGTATAACTAGGTTTCCTAGGCAGAGTGCCCTCTGATTCTCATGTTTTAGCCAGCGCAGAAACTGTACTATTAGGCTCTTGTTGCGAATTCTATGTTACTAAGTTCATGCCTATACTTTCCCACTGGAGTGGTAAGGTGGCCCACCCACGAATACATGAAACTGGATCTTAAAAGCAGCTCCTTCTCACCTCTTGAGGCTTCTGCATCCGGAGCCAGGGATCTGGAGCTAGTGGGAGCTCGATTCACCTCCCAGCTCTCTAGTGGGGAGCCTTGTGCCTATGAATGTCTCTGGGCCTCTGTTTCTCATACGGCATCAATGTCTCGTCACTTCTGTTTCCTCAACAGTGAATGGAAGGAGGTGAGAAGAGAGAATAGTTTTAGTTTCCTTCCGGGAGCTTTGTGACTGGTTTTCTTCCATCTTATCCTCATTATTCTCATACATGACCCTTTCCTGTGGGTCAGCTTTGAAATGTTGCTTCTGTTGCACTTTGGCCTCTTGAGTTAGAGGAGGAGCTTGGTCAGCGCTTGGCAGAAATGAACAGTGAAGAGAAAGGTGTATTTGGGAGGCTGACTTTTCACCCCACTCCTGCTGGCTTATGCCAGCTTCCCTAGGACAGGTCTCTAGGGGGCTTGCATGATTGCCTGGGGTCCCAAGAGTCAGGGCTACAACTGAATTCTCAGTGGACTCGCAGTTGGAGGCAGAAGGTGAAAAGACAGGTTGATGGCATTTTAAACAAATTTTATTTATGTATTTTTGGCTGCTTGGACTCTTCGTTGCAGCACCCAGGCTTAGTTGCTGCTCTAGGGCATGAGGGATCTTAGTTCCCTGAACAGGGCTTGACCCTGTGTCCACTACATCGCAAGGCAGATGGTTAGTCACTACATCATCAGGGAAGTCCTGGTTGCATTGTTTTTGAAGACCATTTTCTGGCCACTATGTGGGATCCCTGTATCTGACCATTTCCAAATAATCTCATTTTGCTCAGGGTGACTTTGTCTATTCTGTATCAGATATACAATTCTAGAGCTTTATGGGTTTTAAGTTTTGAAAGAGGTTCCTTGATTTTGGCTTCATGTATATGCCGAGTTTGTGTATATGCTGATCCACTTACCAAACACAGCATTAAGTCGAATCCGTATAACTAGGTTTCCTAGGCAGAGTGCCCTCTGATTCTCATGTTTTAGCCAGCGCAGAAACTGTACTATTAGGCTCTTGTTGCGAATTCTATGTTACTAAGTTCATGCCTATACTTTCCCACTGGAGTGGTAAGGTGGCCCACCCACGAATACATGAAACTGGATCTTAAAAGCAGCTCCTTCTCACCTCTTGAGGCTTCTGCATCCGGAGCCAGGGATCTGGAGCTAGTGGGAGCTCGATTCACCTCCCAGCTCTCTAGTGGGGAGCCTTGTGCCTATGAATGTCTCTGGGCCTCTGTTTCTCATACCGGCATCAATGTCTCGTCACTTCTGTTTCCTCAACAGTGAATGGAAGGAGGTGAGAAGAGAGAATAGTTTTAGATACGATGCTGTTAGAGTGCTGTGTATTCATCCTGACCATTCATCCTTCAAGGACTGGCTGAAGTGCCCTTTACCCCCTGTGTCTGACTGCGTTCCCTCTGGTCAAACTCCTTGCTCGTGTCTGAAGCCAGTTTATTGGTCTGTAGAAAGGAGCCCCCGAGGACAGGGGATTATGCTTTATCCATCCTGTATCCCAGGGCCTGGCACTCAACCTTAGGCTCAATAAACATTTGTTACGTGAACCCAACAATGTAATGTCTTTCCTCCATTGGCTTATCGAAAGCCAGTGTATCAGAAGGGCAGCGACTTAAGAAGCACTGCTGATCTATGCCTGAGCAAGGAGGCTAGTGGTAACAGCATTCAGGGGAAGCTCAAGTAATTAGAAGCCTTAACAAGTAAACACAACGATAAGGGTTTCCTTGCCTTTTGTGGACTTCAGAAGTCTCTCTCTCTGGGGTCTTCAATTGTTTTCAGCAAATGGAATGGAAGAGGTTGGAGAAGGGTCTTTTTTTGTTTGTTTTTTAAGTACATTCTTTCCTGTAACAGGTTTTGTTTATATTTTTTAAATGTAATTTTACTTTGCAAAGCTACAAAGGTCAATTTATAGTCTGCAGTTATTAAAGGAGAGAAGAGAAGGAAAAGCTTCATAGAAAAATAGGAGCGCAGTTCCCCCTGTAATGACATTCTTCCTCTGCTAGCCCCAGGCAAGGTGTCCAGCTTCTTGGACCTCTGTTTTTATCCGGTAGGGTTGTCAGACTTGGGACTGTCTCTTCTCTTTGCACCAGATGTGCTTAAAAAAACACAATGTAACAAAATTTAGGATGCCAAGGGGTAGAGACACAGACCTTCAAATGCAGCGACAAACAATATTTAGATACTTTGTGATTTACAGATCTTCCCTTCCTCTGCCTCAATGCAGGATTTGCTCAGTCTCTGTTTTAGAACATCCCGATCCTAGAGCCAGCATTGCTCACAGCGCTGGGGCACAAAGTATGAATGTCTCTGGGCCTCTGTTTCTCATACCGGCATCAATGTCTCGTCACTTCTGTTTCCTCAACAGTGAATGGAAGGAGGTGAGAAGAGAGAATAGTTTTAGATACGATGCTGTTAGAGTGCTGTGTATTCATCCTGACCATTCATCCTTCAAGGACTGGCTGAAGTGCCCTTTACCCCCTGTGTCTGACTGCGTTCCCTCTGGTCAAACTCCTTGCTCGTGTCTGAAGCCAGTTTATTGGTCTGTAGAAAGGAGCCCCCGAGGACAGGGGATTATGCTTTATCCATCCTGTATCCCAGGGCCTGGCACTCAACCTTAGGCTCAATAAACATTTGTTACGTGAACCCAACAATGTAATGTCTTTCCTCCATTGGCTTATCGAAAGCCAGTGTATCAGAAGGGCAGCGACTTAAGAAGCACTGCTGATCTATGCCTGAGCAAGGAGGCTAGTGGTAACAGCATTCAGGGGAAGCTCAAGTAATTAGAAGCCTTAACAAGTAAACACAACGATAAGGGTTTCCTTGCCTTTTGTGGACTTCAGAAGTCTCTCTCTCTGGGGTCTTCAATTGTTTTCAGCAAATGGAATGGAAGAGGTTGGAGAAGGGTCTTTTTTTGTTTGTTTTTTAAGTACATTCTTTCCTGTAACAGGTTTTGTTTATATTTTTTAAATGTAATTTTACTTTGCAAAGCTACAAAGGTCAATTTATAGTCTGCAGTTATTAAAGGAGAGAAGAGAAGGAAAAGCTTCATAGAAAAATAGGAGCGCAGTTCCCCCTGTAATGACATTCTTCCTCTGCTAGCCCCAGGCAAGGTGTCCAGCTTCTTGGACCTCTGTTTTTATCCGGTAGGGTTGTCAGACTTGGGACTGTCTCTTCTCTTTGCACCAGATGTGCTTAAAAAAACACAATGTAACAAAATTTAGGATGCCAAGGGGTAGAGACACAGACCTTCAAATGCAGCGACAAACAATATTTAGATACTTTGTGATTTACAGATCTTCCCTTCCTCTGCCTCAATGCAGGATTTGCTCAGTCTCTGTCCTTCAGAACATCCCGATCCTAGAGCCAGCATTGCTCACAGCGGCGTTTGGGGCACAGAAAGGTTCTGCCTGCAGCCTGTGGCTGAGTACCAGCAGGTACCCCTATCTACTGAAATGGTGTCTTCTGATCCACTGTATTGCCTTGTCGGCAATTGTGGGTCCATGGTGACATCTAGTCTAATACTTCCTCTCATTTGGGACCCTTAGGGGCATGTTTCTCTGTATTAAAAAAGAAAAGCCTAAAAAAGCAAGATGTCTAATTAAAGGAACGACTAACTGGGGATTTGGCCGTTTTTACAACTTGCTTCTTCCTTGCAATCAGAACTTTTGCCTGGTTTCAGAACAATAAAGGATACTGTTGACACAGTTTGCTTTTTGTCAGAGGGGAAGATACTTTCAGGGTAGTAGCAGAACTCTTTATAATGTCCTCTCGACCCTTTTGCATGTGAGCAAGCATTTTTTTTTTAAATTAATATACTATAATAATCTGTATAATATATTTTAAAAACTATTATGGACACTTATTCCATGCTAAAAAAATAATCGACCCCATATGCATATTATATTTTTCTGTAAATCGTTGTATATTATTTTGTGTATGAAAATGTAAGTTGTGTGCACTTTTGTTCTCTCATTGCTGGCTGGGCTTCCTACCCTCCTCCTCCCTACGTTTTTTGTAATATTGCAGTGAGCATTTATATAATATTATTTGTAGACCATGTGGCATTTCTGTAGAATTTTGAGGTCAAAAGATATGCACCTTTTAAAAATTCACCTTTAAAACGACGATATTCTCAGGTTCCCAATGACCTAAGGGTGGTGACCAGCACAGAGTGTTGCTAGTCTTGAAAATTTGTCATTTTGAACGCTTAATACATAGAGGACTTTTTTTTTTTTTTAAAGATTTATTTATTTATTTATTTTGGGGGTGGTGGGGAGGGAGGGGAGCAGGTGGGCTACTTCTATTGGTCTTTCATTTGTCCATTTTCATCCATCTTTGTTCTTTGGCCCGTGTGGGCCTCCCATCGTGGTGGCGTCTGTTGTCGCAGAGCACCGGCTCTGGGCGCATGCACTCCAGAGCTCCGGCTCAGTAATTGGACACATGGGTCCAGCTGCTCTGCGGCACGTGGGATCTTCCCAGGCCAGGGATGGAACCGGCGCCCCTTGCACTGCAAGGCGGTGTCCTTACCCACTGGACCACCAGGGAAGCCCCATAGAGGACTTTTAAAAAATATGGCTATGCCCGGTCTAGGAGTTTCTAGGGCTTCAGACAAGGTCTCTGACTAGCAAGGGTGAGCAGGATGGCCTTTCTGGTTCTATGTTTCAGCCTTTGAGGCTGGGCTTACCCATTCTTCTCCGTGGGCTCCTCTTCTCTGCATCCCTCCCGCTCTTGTTCATACCCAGTGGCGCTGTGAGGACAGATGCTCAGGAGCATGTACTTCCCTCTCACGTAGGAGAGGGAAGATGTGGGTCTGGCTGGAGGCGGCTCCTTGCTGCCCGAGAAACCTCTTGCTTACCTGCTTCTCTAGACCCCCACCTCTGCTGCTGCTCGGAGGGAAGCTCTTGGGCACGCTTACTGTGGCCATGCCGGGCTGTCTGCGGCTGGGGTCTCTTGAGCACCCAGAGTGACTCTCTGACATTTCTTCCAAGGCACTTTCCTCCAAGGCAGAGTCATGGTCCCTCTTGTCCTTCGGCAGGCATCTGTGTTTAATAGGACTGGATGATGACAGGATGATAAGAGGCTGGTAAGATTCCCCGTGGGTGAGCTTTGCTGGTCTGCCCTCCCTAAAACAGGTTTCTTCCTGGTGTATAGTGGCCTCCACCCAGATTGACTGATTCCTGCACCCTGGTGCTTAGAACAGACTCCCTCTGAGGGCCAGAACCCGTTTCAGTACAAGCTGCTGGTACGTAGATACTCTCTGCTTTAGAGGTGATGCTCTCTATCTTGAAGTTGATCTCCTGGGCAACTCTTAGGTGGCTTTAGTTTTCAGTGGATGTGACAGAGATTGTCAAAAGGAATGGCAGCTCCATTTTCCTGGGTCTCTCTTGACTGACCTTGACTTCTTACCCCAGGAACTGCACCTGATGGGGGATGCACACCCTCCAGCTCTTGGTAGAATGAAGAAGTTGGAAGCTGCACATAGGCTCTGCTCAAAAAACTACCATTGTCACTATAGCCACGAGGCCCAGCACAGACCTTACGAGTGAGGCTGCATCAAAGTTAGGGCAGTAGCTGCCTTCCCTAGATGTTTTGTTCAAGTTCAATGGAAATACTTCAGTGATTAACAAAAAAAAAAAAAAAACACCCTCAGACATCCTCCTGAGAACAGAGGCAGTTGGTTAAGTAGCTGCCGTGATGTAGCCAGAGTGCATCACTGTACCCATGGACTGCACCTGGCCGCATGGCCTTCAGCCAGCTGCGCGGCTCCCAGGGGATGGAAGGGCAGTTGCACAGGGAAAATGTTAGAGGAGGGAGGAGGCAGCGGGTGACCTCGCGCAGCCGCTGAATTTCCAGGGCTGTGTTTGGGCTTTGGTGTCTTGAGGTCAAAATCCAGCTGCTGCTGCTGCTCATGGCTCTGCAGTGGTAAGGATGACTCAGAAATCTGGAAGGGGGCCAGGGTGATTTCACTGCTGGACCCAAGGCAGTATGAAAGCCCTCTGGGGTGGGCGTGGTTGATGGGGAGCCATCACGGAGGAAGTGGATGCAGTGTGGATGCTAGTGTTCTGGGCCACTGGGGTTTGCCAATTACTTAGTAACTGGGGAGACATTTTATTTATTACTAAAAAGAAAGTGCTCTGGTGGCAAAATACAAAAGCAAGGGCATGCATGCTCCTGCTCTTTTGGAGTTTGGCCAATTAGCCCCTTAGGGTTAAGCAAAGGATGAATGCAGGATGATAAGAGGCTGGTAAGATTCCCCGTGGGTGAGCTTTGCTGGTCTGCCCTCCCTAAAACAGGTTTCTTCCTGGTGTATAGTGGCCTCCACCCAGATTGACTGATTCCTGCACCCTGGTGCTTAGAACAGACTCCCTCTGAGGGCCAGAACCCGTTTCAGTACAAGCTGCTGGTACGTAGATACTCTCTGCTTTAGAGGTGATGCTCTCTATCTTGAAGTTGATCTCCTGGGCAACTCTTAGGTGGCTTTAGTTTTCAGTGGATGTGACAGAGATTGTCAAAAGGAATGGCAGCTCCATTTTCCTGGGTCTCTCTTGACTGACCTTGACTTCTTACCCCAGGAACTGCACCTGATGGGGGATGCACACCCTCCAGCTCTTGGTAGAATGAAGAAGTTGGAAGCTGCACATAGGCTCTGCTCAAAAAACTACCATTGTCACTATAGCCACGAGGCCCAGCACAGACCTTACGAGTGAGGCTGCATCAAAGTTAGGGCAGTAGCTGCCTTCCCTAGATGTTTTGTTCAAGTTCAATGGAAATACTTCAGTGATTAACAAAAAAAAAAAAAAACACCCTCAGACATCCTCCTGAGAACAGAGGCAGTTGGTTAAGTAGCTGCCGTGATGTAGCCAGAGTGCATCACTGTACCCATGGACTGCACCTGGCCGCATGGCCTTCAGCCAGCTGCGCGGCTCCCAGGGGATGGAAGGGCAGTTGCACAGGGAAAATGTTAGAGGAGGGAGGAGGCAGCGGGTGACCTCGCGCAGCCGCTGAATTTCCAGGGCTGTGTTTGGGCTTTGGTGTCTTGAGGTCAAAATCCAGCTGCTGCTGCTGCTGCTCATGGCTCTGCAGTGGTAAGGATGACTCAGAAATCTGGAAGGGGGCCAGGGTGATTTCACTGCTGGACCCAAGGCAGTATGAAAGCCCTCTGGGGTGGGCGTGGTTGATGGGGAGCCATCACGGAGGAAGTGGATGCAGTGTGGATGCTAGTGTTCTGGGCCACTGGGGTTTGCCAATTACTTAGTAACTGGGGAGACATTTTATTTTTATTACTAAAAAAAGAAAGTGCTCTGGTGGCAAAATACAAAAGCAAGGGCATGCATGCTCCTGCTCATTTGTGTTTGAGTCTTTGGGACCCCATGGACGGTAGCCTGCCAGGCTCCTCTGTCCATGGGATTTCCAAGGCAAGAATCCTGGACTAGGCTGCCATTTCCTCATACAGGGGATCTTCCATACCTAGGGATCAAACTCGCACCTCCTGAGTCTCCTGCACTGGCAGGTGGATTGCTCACCACGAAGCCAATTGGGAAGCCCACAAAACAAGGGGAGATGATACTAAATCAGTTCTTTCTGACAATGGAGGTCACTGGTTTTGTGAATTACTTCCCTTTAGAGACCTTATGGTCAAGAGTCGAGGTTTTTCCAGGGGTTCTGGGAGAGTAAGAGGTGGATTCTAGGCTCCATTAACCCCACTTTTCAGAAAGCATGAAAACCTACTCATTTCCAGAGCAGGGAGTACAGAGCACTGTATGCATTTTCTAGTGCAAATGGCCACAAACCAGTGACTTAAAACACCACAAATCTATTTTATCTTAGGAGTCTGTAGATGAGAAACCTTGTACAAGTCTCAGGGGGCTAGAATTAAGTGCTTTGATTCTCCAGAGGCTCTAGATCAGCCAACCTCTGCCTTTTTGACTGCAAGGTCTGGTTTCGTGAAAGACAGTTTTTCCACAGACCAGGTGAGGGGTGGGGATGGTTTGGGGATGATTCAAGTGCGTTACATCTGTTGTTCACTTTATTATTATTATTACATCAGCTCCACCTCAGATCATCAGGCGTTAAATCCTGGAGATTGGGGACCCCTGCTGTAGAGGAGAGTCTCTCTCTTTGCCTTTTGCAGGTTCTAGAGGCCACCTGCTCTCCTCGACTGGTTTCCCTCCATCTTCAAGTCCAGCTACCTTTTACTCTCCCTCTGACCACAGCGGGGAATGGTACTCTGCTCTTAGGGACCGTTTTGATTCCCTTGGACCCACTTGGATAATCCAGGGAAATCTCACCCTGTCAAGACCCTTAAATTAGTCCCATCTGCAAAGTCCATTTTGCCACATAATGTAGCCTGTGCACTGTAGCCTCTCTCTAGAGAAGAGGACAACTTTGGGTCACTGTTGTTCTGTCTACCTGCAGGTCAGATGAGTGTCCTAGTTTACCAGGTTTGCGTGGAGGTTCAGGGGACACGTCGGTCCAAGGATCTGGGTTTCCTGACCGGTCAGGGCCCACGTTGTTTTCTTCCAGCTGTTTGCCACACTGCTTTGTGCCTGGCGGAGGTTGAGGGGTCTCTGTTACAGGCTGTTCCTGCCTACTGCAGCGGGTTTGTCTCTAAATAGGAGGCTGTGGGCATGAGAACAGGAGCTGCCATCCCTTCCTCTGGGGAAGTGGGGCGGCAGCCTGGGAGTGGGAGGTGGGTGGCGCACTCCCCAGCCTACCTTTGTGGGTAGAAGTTCATGGTGTCTCTTAACTCTGTGTATTGATAGTCTGTTCTCGCCAAGGCTTCTGTGCCAAGGAACAACCCAGGTGAGGTAGCTAAAGTGAAGTGGGCGGGGTTTATGAAGTCATTCAATACAGCTGCTGATGGCGGCCAGGCTTCCTTGAGCGCTTGTTGTGTACCTGAAAGGTACCCACCAGGGCACTCATTTGTGCTGAGAAGCAGTGCTGGGATATTTCTGCCACCACATCCTCCTTTTCAAACCCAGACCCGCTCCTCTGCCCATGCTTCACATGGAGATGTCATTCCTGAAGTTGCCCTCTGTCCTTCTCAGTGTCTTACTACTTCCTGGCTCAGTCTAGGTGTCTCTCTCTATTTTTTTTCTTTTCCTTTTTTCCCACCTGTGCTGACTCTTCAGTGCCCCGTGTAGGATCTAGTTCCCTGACCAAACCAGACCAAACTCTGATCAAACCAGAGTCTTAACCACTGGACCACCAGGAAGTCTCTCAGTTTCAAATTGTTGGGAGATGAATCTGATTGGCTGAGCTTGGTCAGGTGTTGACTTGAAGGTGGAAGAGGCTCATAGTCACCTGGGTCTGGGGGGGTGGTGGGTAGATGATGCCAGATGCATTTACTGTGAGGTGGAGACCTTGCCTCATTCAACCAGTGTTACTGTGGAAATGCTTTGCAAGCTGAAATTGAATTTGTGTTGTTTTAAAAGACAATATTTTAAAATAAACTTACAGAAAAGTTCTTATAATGCACAGAACTCCTATATAGCCTAGCCTTAATTCATCACTTATTAACATTTTTCCATCTTTGCTTTATCATGCCTTATTGCATATTATCTTTTTTGGACTATTTGGAAGTTACATCGTGCCACCTGACCCCTGAATAGCTTCAGCATGTCTTTCCTAAGAACAAAGACATCCCTCTTGGTAACTACAGGTCAGTTAGTAAACACAGGACATATAACACTGATATATAACTATTGAATATACAGTTCATACTCCCAAGTTTTCTGCTTAGGACAATAGCATCCTTTATGGCCATTCTTCCCCTGACCTAGGATTCAATTCAGGATCACTTAGATTTTATTTATATTTTATTTAAAGTTGTCACATCTCAGTCATCCCTTTATTTGGGAACAATCCCTCTGCCTTTCTCTGTGTGTCTGATGACACTGACTTATACTCTTAAAAGATGTCAGTTACTTCCTAGTGGTTTGAAGTGATAGGATAATTCCTCACCAGGAGGTTCCTCAGGATTGGATGTGTTTCTCTCAGGAATGCCACATAAAGGATGTGTTCTCAATTTATCATGTCGAAAAGTACATGATGTCCTTCTCTCCCCACACTGGTGATGATAGCTTTGAGCCTTTGCTTAATGTGATGCTGAGCTGGTATCAATTAATCTGCATGTCCCAGAGGAAGTGAGCATTTAAAGAAGACCATCCCCCTCCTTTAAAGTGAAGTCATGATTGCAAGTGCTTTGTGTATGTGGGGGACTTGCCTGAAGTGGGCACCTGTGTTCTCTTCAGGGTGTGCTCCTGAAGGCAGGTGGAAGGGCTGATGTACTCAGCCCACATAGAGGAAGAATGTGCCTGAGGCAGGAACAGCATCCTCTCTGCCCTGTGGTAAGAGACAATCCTGGAGACAAAAGTACAAAAGCCTTGTGAATCCTGAGTTCCCTTTGACTTCTTCTGACTGTCCTGCCTACCCAAATTATATAGGAGTGGAGAGGATCGATGAGGACGTGGAGAAATCTCTTCTTTTTATGTGCTTGACAAATGGAAAAGATGCTGGTCCACACTGCGGTCACCACCTTCTTCTTTGACGATCTCTTCTCTTCTGACATGGGCTCTTCTGACACTGAGTTGCTTGGGTTTCGTTAGGTTGCGTGGTGGTTGCATAGCAGGTGTGTCAGCTCCCAGACCACTTGGGATTCCTAAACCCTAGGATGCTTGCTCCCATCCCATTATTGAATTATGAGAATCCTTGTAGATGTGACTCAAGACTCAGGAGGCTGCCATGTGGGAAGGATGTGCTGTTTAGAGCTCTGGAAATTTCCAGTTTGTGGCCAGTATTACTTTGGATCAAACCAGGGTCCTCTGCATTGGAAGGAGGATTCTTTTTTCTTTTTTAACTTTTTTTTTTTTTTTAAATCTTTTGGGGATGGGGTGGGGAGGGAGGGGAGCGGGCGGGCCACTTCTATTGGTCTTTCATTTCTCTATTTTCATCCGTCTTTGTTCTTTGGCTCCTGTGGGCCTCCCATTGCGGTGGCCTCTTGTCATCACAGAGCGCCGGCTCTGAGCGCATGTGCCCCAGAGCTCCGGCTCGGTAACTGGACACATCCATCCAGCCACTCCGCGGCACGTGGGATCTTCCCAGGCCAGGGATCAAACCGGCGGCCCTTGCACTGCAAGGCAGTGTCCTTACCCACTGGACCACCAGGGGAAGCCCAGAAGGAGGATTCTTAACCACTGGACTACCAGGGAAGTCCCTGGTAACTATTACCTTGATTAAAACTGCTTCTTTTTCAGACTTCTTCTACTTTATGAGCTCTTTCCAATTGACTATTTGACCTTGCTGACCCCTCAAGCTGTTGTTCTCACTTTTTATTAAAAAGCAAATATGACCACATGCAGTCTTTTTTAGAATTGATAGAATAAAATATAAAATAAAATAAAAAAAAAGGGGAAAAAGTACTTTTAAAAGTGAAATATGATAAATGATCACAAAGACCCATGTATAACAGCACATCTTGACTCTTCTACCTGGTATGCTGCTAAAAATCAGGGAGAACACAGAAAGGGGGTATGACACAGCCCCTGCCCTCAAGGATGTGGCCTTTCCTGAAAGAAAAAAAAAAGGACTATTACAAAGATTAAACTGATTTATGAATTCATTTTTTTCTTAAATCGTGTTTTGATTTGTTCTGGACAGTTGTAATGCCTGAACTTATTTGTGGAGTTATCTCGGCGTGACTTGGGACACATTTGTCCATGTCATCAGAAGAATTGTGATGGCAGGGCTTCCCCACATCCCAGAGACAGCTGGCTGGAAAAATAAATATGCCTGGCCATAGATTCCCAGAGGTGGTGCTTAGGCCTGACTTTGAGTAAAAATTATAGGTGGCCTTAGGACAACTAGATTTGAAGACAGTCCATCTTCCCCAGAAGAATGTTAATCATTTAGTCCCTTATCCTGTGCTTATCAGCAAACGCTTCTCAGAGCTGTGTATGTCCTTCAGTTTTATTTTATTTTATTTTTTTTAAAGATTTATTTATTTATTTATTTTGGGCGGGGTTCGGATTGGGGAGGGAGGGGAGCGGGCGGGCCACTTCTGTTGGTCTTTCATTTCTCTATTTTCATCCGTCTTGTTCTTTGGCTCCTGTGGGCCTCCCATCACGGTGGCTACTGTCGTTGCAGAGCGCCGGCTCTGGGCGCATGTGCTCCAGAGCTCCAGCTCGGTAATTGGACACATCAGTCCAGCCGCTCCGCGGCACGTGGGATCTTCCCAGGCCAGGGCTCGAACCGGCGCCCCTTGCACTGCAAGGCGGTGTCCTTACCCACTGGACCACCTGGGGAAGCCCTCCTTCAGTTTTAAAGACACTGATAGAGTGTCATTTACTTTTCTGCCTATGGAATTTTTGTATGAAAAAGAGACTTCGACCAAGTATGCGTCACATTTTTTTTTTTTTTAACAGAGTCCTCTGAATCTAATATAGAAATGCTGGATACATGGGGTCTGGTGGTGACTGTGATGGGAAGTAGGTGTTGGGGAGAGTCTGGGAAGGGGAGGTGAAGTTGATGGGCAGACAGACTAATATGTCCAGGAAATGTGAAGAATAAGGTTTTGAGAAGAGCTAGAATCAATGAAAATTAATGCACTGAAGGGTCTTCCCTGGTGGTCCAGGGGAAAAATTCGCCTTCAGTCTCTGGTGGGGGAGCTAAGATCTCGCATGCCTAGCAGCCAAAAAGCCAAAACATAAAACAAGTAATATTTTAACAAATTCAATGAAGACTTTAGAGATGGTCCACATCAGACAGATCTTAAGTAATATGCTGAGAAAGTAGTGGTACTTCATTTATTTTGCCAGCTTTCAGGAAGGAGGATATCAGGATTAGCAAATTACAGCTAAGTAATTGATCCTCCGATTACAGGCAAAACCATTTAGTTTTTCTTGCAAATGTCAGAAGTATCTTATATACTCTCCCACTGAAGAAGTAATAGATAAGTATCATGGTTTTACCTTTTCCCTCTAGAGCATGTGGAAAAACAGTCCATCTTCCCCAGAAGAATGTTAATCATTTAGTCCCTTATCCTGTGCTTATCAGCAAACGCTTCTCAGAGCTGTGTATGTCCTTCAGTTTTATTTTATTTTATTTTTTTTAAAGATTTATTTATTTATTTATTTTGGGCGGGGTTCGGATTGGGGAGGGAGGGGAGCGGGCGGGCCACTTCTGTTGGTCTTTCATTTCTCTATTTTCATCCGTCTTGTTCTTTGGCTCCTGTGGGCCTCCCATCACGGTGGCTACTGTCGTTGCAGAGCGCCGGCTCTGGGCGCATGTGCTCCAGAGCTCCAGCTCGGTAATTGGACACATCAGTCCAGCCGCTCCGCGGCACGTGGGATCTTCCCAGGCCAGGGCTCGAACCGGCGCCCCTTGCACTGCAAGGCGGTGTCCTTACCCACTGGACCACCTGGGGAAGCCCTCCTTCAGTTTTAAAGACACTGATAGAGTGTCATTTACTTTTCTGCCTATGGAATTTTTGTATGAAAAAGAGACTTCGACCAAGTATGCGTCACATTTTTTTTTTTTTTAACAGAGTCCTCTGAATCTAATATAGAAATGCTGGATACATGGGGTCTGGTGGTGACTGTGATGGGAAGTAGGTGTTGGGGAGAGTCTGGGAAGGGGAGGTGAAGTTGATGGGCAGACAGACTAATATGTCCAGGAAATGTGAAGAATAAGGTTTTGAGAAGAGCTAGAATCAATGAAAATTAATGCACTGAAGGGTCTTCCCTGGTGGTCCAGGGAAAACTTCGCCTTCAGTCTCTGGTGGGGGAGCTAAGATCTCGCATGCCTAGCAGCCAAAAAGCCAAAACATAAAACAAGTAATATTTTAACAAATTCAATGAAGACTTTAGAGATGGTCCACATCAGACAGATCTTAAGTAATATGCTGAGAAAGTAGTGGTACTTCATTTATTTTGCCAGCTTTCAGGAAGGAGGATATCAGGATTAGCAAATTACAGCTAAGTAATTGATCCTCCGATTACAGGCAAAACCATTTAGTTTTTCTTGCAAATGTCAGAAGTATCTTATATACTCTCCCACTGAAGAAGTAATAGATAAGTATCATGGTTTTACCTTTTCCCCTCTGTGACTCAGAATGCTATGCTGACTTCATCGCCCTCTAGACGGTTAGAGTCCATGGATTGTTCCCTCCTCTGTGATACGTGTCTCATTTGACCCTGTGCTTCAGGAACCCTGTGAGGGATCTTAGTTCCTGGATCAGGGATAGGACCCATGTCCCCAACATTGGCAGGCAGATTCTTAACTACTGCTTCTATCAGGGTAAATTCTTGTAATCACAGAGAACTTGGTCAGTTCTGAATCTCTGATGACCCTTCGAAGGTGACTTGAGGTGGTGCTTTGCAAAGAGAGCAGTAGCCAGGATGATGGCTCTGGCCACCTTCTCACTGTGTTACATACATTGGAGCACTTGGAGTGTTGATGTGCCTTCCTGTTGAACGGGTGGAAGAAGGATTGGAAGTCTGCCTTTGCCTCGTGTCCCCTTCTGCCTTCTGCGAAACCCTGGGTTACGATGTTCGTAGCTGCAGACTCCAGCAGGGGTGTAGAGCTTGCTCTGGGACGTCTGGTTCTGGAACAGCGGTTGGCCAGCACTGGTAACTCAATGAACAGAGAACTTTCACCTGAGAATCTTCAGCTGTGTCAAAGAGCAGAGGTAGACCGCCTGACACTTGTCACCCAGATCTGGGTGCAAATGTTGTCTCACCATCCAATGGCTTTGTGAGTGCAGGCCGGTGAGGAAGCTCCTGAACTGCAATTTCCTCACCGTGAAATGCTGGCAGCGCATCCACCTGGTAAGGTTGCTGTGAGAAAGGCGAGATAATGCAGGGGACGCCTCTGAAAACCCAGTCTCTGGTGGGGAGCTAAGAACTCGCATGCCTAGCAGCCAAAAAGCCAAAACATAAAACAAGTAATATTTTAACAAATTCAATGAAGACTTTAGAGATGGTCCACATCAGACAGATCTTAAGTAATATGCTGAGAAAGTAGTGGTACTTCATTTATTTTGCCAGCTTTCAGGAAGGAGGATATCAGGATTAGCAAATTACAGCTAAGTAATTGATCCTCCGATTACAGGCAAAACCATTTAGTTTTTCTTGCAAATGTCAGAAGTATCTTATATACTCTCCCACTGAAGAAGTAATAGATAAGTATCATGGTTTTACCTTTTCCCCTCTGTGACTCAGAATGCTATGCTGACTTCATCGCCCTCTAGACGGTTAGAGTCCATGGATTGTTCCCTCCTCTGTGATACGTGTCTCATTTGACCCTGTGCTTCAGGAACCCTGTGAGGGATCTTAGTTCCTGGATCAGGGATAGGACCCATGTCCCCAACATTGGCAGGCAGATTCTTAACTACTGCTTCTATCAGGGTAAATTCTTGTAATCACAGAGAACTTGGTCAGTTCTGAATCTCTGATGACCCTTCGAAGGTGACTTGAGGTGGTGCTTTGCAAAGAGAGCAGTAGCCAGGATGATGGCTCTGGCCACCTTCTCACTGTGTTACATACATTGGAGCACTTGGAGTGTTGATGTGCCTTCCTGTTGAACGGGTGGAAGAAGGATTGGAAGTCTGCCTTTGCCTCGTGTCCCCTTCTGCCTTCTGCGAAACCCTGGGTTACGATGTTCGTAGCTGCAGACTCCAGCAGGGGTGTAGAGCTTGCTCTGGGACGTCTGGTTCTGGAACAGCGGTTGGCCAGCACTGGTAACTCAATGAACAGAGAACTTTCACCTGAGAATCTTCAGCTGTGTCAAAGAGCAGAGGTAGACCGCCTGACACTTGTCACCCAGATCTGGGTGCAAATGTTGTCTCACCATCCAATGGCTTTGTGAGTGCAGGCCGGTGAGGAAGCTCCTGAACTGCAATTTCCTCACCGTGAAATGCTGGCAGCGCATCCACCTGGTAAGGTTGCTGTGAGAAAGGCGAGATAATGCAGGTGACGCCTCTGTCTCCATGCCTGGCTCCTAGGCACTGCGCAGTAACTGTCTTCCCGTCACTCCTTGGCTTTTTTTTTTTTTTTTTCTTTCTTTTTTTTATAAGTGTAGGATGGATTTGGGCATGTTTTTGTCAGTAGTGAATCTGTGTTAAGCTTGCCTCACCAAAAGTTCTCCCAGATCGACACAGCATTGCCCCTTGTACTCTCCCACATTATAAGGTCCATCACAGGGTGGACTTAGTCACATGTACAAGGAAACAGCACTGAACCTACCTGTCTGCAAGAAGGGAGGATTCTGGTGAGGAAGATTATTTTTAGATCTGTCTAAATCAGACATGCAGTCACCCTCTGTTGGGGTGATCCTGGGATTCCTTTATTTCTAGGAAGACAAATGGGCAGAGCCAGGGGATAGCAGACCAGCAAGTGGGTGTCACATGCACTTTGAGCCTCAGTGCCTTTAGTTAGCCTCTCAATCACCCCACCCCCTGGGCTGGTGTGTTTCCTTGTAATTGGGGTGGATATGGCTGTTGGGGGGAGGGGTTGCCCCAGCCCTGGAGCCTTCACTCAGGGCTGACTCTCCCCCTGCCCCCCAGCTGAGGTCCTGGGCTCTGGGCGAAATTAAATTAGAGCCTCTGCTTATGGCTGGACCTCAGCTGGCAAGGGTCTTGGGGGTTTTAAACAAAGGCACGAGCCTCTCCAGAAGTAGATTAGGGAGATGTCCATCCAAGCAGGGGATTTGGACATGTTAATTCTCAGAGCAGATATCTGACTGTGAAAAGGACTGCGTGACCTTATTTAGAAAAAAGCCTGCACTTTGTTAACCTTTATTCCCCGAAGAAGGAAAAATCATTACGTGGCAAGAGGTTCAGGTCCCATAGGAGATTTTCTGGGTGGCTCTCCATTTTAAGAGTCATGCTTCCACAGACAGGATAAATTATCAGGAACCTCTGACTGTCTCACTGTGTATTTGTTTTATTGGGGGAGGGGAGGAATCCATATGTCTTGCCTATCCTAGGCTTTTGCCCCTTCCTAGGCTTTGTGCTAGCAGATAGAGATTTAAAAACAATTTTCTTTTAAGGAAGAGGAAGAAAGACATACATTTGAAAAGATACTGTCCTGTTTCCCCACAACCTCAATACTGGTAAGTGGTGAGTAGATTCTAAGCAGATCCATTGAAAGACAGCTGTGCAAGTGACGGGCCCCTGACAGCCAGGCAGCCCGGCTCCTCTCTGGAGCCTGCGTCTCATGTCTCCCGCTCCTGCCACCTTCTCCAGCTACCAGCGGAGCCTCCTCCTGCTCTGTTCCTGTAAGGCTGTTGACATCTATTTCCAAGAAGCCACTATGGGCTAAAGGAGCATGCAGTGATGTGGGATTGGAAGACCTGAGTCCAGACGCAGGCTTCATCACCTCCTCGCTGCCACTCTGAGCTCTGAGCCTGAACTCCCTTCACTTGCAATTACACTGTGCCGCCTGGCCTCCCAGCGAGAAGACGAAAGTCCTGGAGGACAGGATATTGTTCATCCTGTTAGTTCCAGTCATTTATCTGGTCATTCATTTCTTTATACAGATACCCTCTTAGGACCCAAGACAGAGATGAACGTGATGTATGTGGCATGTGGTAGGAATTACAGCCTGCTGCTCCCCTGGAGCCTTCACTCAGGGCTGACTCTCCCCCTGCCCCCCAGCTGAGGTCCTGGGCTCTGGGCGAAATTAAATTAGAGCCTCTGCTTATGGCTGGACCTCAGCTGGCAAGGGTCTTGGGGGTTTTAAACAAAGGCACGAGCCTCTCCAGAAGTAGATTAGGGAGATGTCCATCCAAGCAGGGGATTTGGACATGTTAATTCTCAGAGCAGATATCTGACTGTGAAAAGGACTGCGTGACCTTATTTAGAAAAAAGCCTGCACTTTGTTAACCTTTATTCCCCGAAGAAGGAAAAATCATTACGTGGCAAGAGGTTCAGGTCCCATAGGAGATTTTCTGGGTGGCTCTCCATTTTAAGAGTCATGCTTCCACAGACAGGATAAATTATCAGGAACCTCTGACTGTCTCACTGTGTATTTGTTTTATTGGGGGAGGGGAGGAATCCATATGTCTTGCCTATCCTAGGCTTTTGCCCCTTCCTAGGCTTTGTGCTAGCAGATAGAGATTTAAAAACAATTTTCTTTTAAGGAAGAGGAAGAAAGACATACATTTGAAAAGATACTGTCCTGTTTCCCCACAACCTCAATACTGGTAAGTGGTGAGTAGATTCTAAGCAGATCCATTGAAAGACAGCTGTGCAAGTGACGGGCCCCTGACAGCCAGGCAGCCCGGCTCCTCTCTGGAGCCTGCGTCTCATGTCTCCCGCTCCTGCCACCTTCTCCAGCTACCAGCGGAGCCTCCTCCTGCTCTGTTCCTGTAAGGCTGTTGACATCTATTTCCAAGAAGCCACTATGGGCTAAAGGAGCATGCAGTGATGTGGGATTGGAAGACCTGAGTCCAGACGCAGGCTTCATCACCTCCTCGCTGCCACTCTGAGCTCTGAGCCTGAACTCCCTTCACTTGCAATTACACTGTGCCGCCTGGCCTCCCAGCGAGAAGACGAAAGTCCTGGAGGACAGGATATTGTTCATCCTGTTAGTTCCAGTCATTTATCTGGTCATTCATTTCTTTATACAGATACCCTCTTAGGACCCAAGACAGAGAGATGAACGTGATGTATGTGGCATGTGGTAGGAATTACAGCCTGCTGCTCCCCCTGACCCCCTTTTTTCACTTAAGTGATGTAATCCATGTATAGTTGAGGGAGCTTTGGATCTTTCTCCCTAGAACATTAACTAGAGACTCTGAGGAGGACGTGGCCCTGCTTATTGACTCTGACTACAACATTTTTTTTTTTTTTTTAAATGAAGAGTTCCTTACATTCTTTTGGGCTTCACAGTTTTCAAAAGTTTCACATACGTGATTTCATATAATCCCATAACTTTTTTTTCTCCTTACCTCTATATTGCACCTCCTACTGGTAGCCACTAGTTTGTCTCTGTGTGTGGCTATTAGTTTTATTCTCTAGCTTGTTATGTTTTTTAGATTCACATATAAGTGATATTATAGAATATTTGTCTTTTTTGTCTGACCTATTTAATTAGTATAATGCCCTCCAAGTCCATCCACATTGTTGCATATGGCAAAAATATTTTTATGGCTGAGTAGTATTCCATTGTATACATGTACTGCCTCTTTAAAAAGTACATATATACCTTATTTTTCATGATCTTTTCTGTTATGATTTATCACAGGAGAGTGAATTTAGTTCCCTGTGCTATATAGTAGGACCTTGTTGTTTATCCATTCTGTAGAAAATATTTGCACCTGCAAATCCCAAATTCCCAATTCATTCCTCCCCAGTCAGCAACCGGAAGTCTGTTCTCTATGTTTATGAATCTCAGTTTTGTAGATAAGTTCATTTCTGTCATAATTTAGATTCCACATAGAAGGGATCTCATATGGTATTTGTCTTTCTTTGTTATGACTTTCTTCACTTATATAATAATCTCTAGATCCATGTATGTTGCTGTAAATGACATTGTTTCATTCTTTCTTATGGCTGAAGTGTATTCCATTGTACATATGTATCACATCTTCTTTATCCAGTTATATGTTGATAGACATTTAGGTTGCTTACTTTTCTCAGCTATTGTAAATAGTACTGCTGTGAACATAAGGGTTGCATGTGTCTTTTAGGATTATAGTTTCGTCCAGATATATGCCCAGTAGTACAATTGCTGGATCATATGGCTATTCTATTTTTAGGTTATTGAGGACCTTTCTTACTATTCTCTATAGTAGCTGCACCAGTTTACATTCTCACCAACAGCATAGGAGGGTTCCTTTCTCTCCAGCATTTGTTATCTGTAGACTTTTATTGGTGGCCATTCTGACTGGTGTGAGGTATATACCATGTCTCCTTTATTCATAATCTGTTGATAGTTTGTTGTTGTTCAGTTGCTAAGTCATGTCTGACTCTTTGTGACCCCATGGACTGCAGCACGCCAGGCTTCCCTGTCCTTCACTGTCTCCTGGAGCTTGCTCAGACACGTCCATTGGGTCAGTGGTGCCATACAATCATCTCATCCTCTTTCACCCTCTTTTTTTTACTTCAGTCTTTCCCAGCATCAGGGTCTTTTCCAGTGAATCAACTCTTTGCATCAGGCGGCCAAAAGATTGGAGGTTCAGCTTCAGCATCAGTCCATCCACATTGTTGCATATGGCAAAAATATTTTTATGGCTGAGTAGTATTCCATTGTATACATGTACTGCCTCTTTAAAAAGTACATATATACCTTATTTTTCATGATCTTTTCTGTTATGATTTATCACAGGAGAGTGAATTTAGTTCCCTGTGCTATATAGTAGGACCTTGTTGTTTATCCATTCTGTAGAAAATATTTGCACCTGCAAATCCCAAATTCCCAATTCATTCCTCCCCAGTCAGCAACCGGAAGTCTGTTCTCTATGTTTATGAATCTCAGTTTTGTAGATAAGTTCATTTCTGTCATAATTTAGATTCCACATAGAAGGGATCTCATATGGTATTTGTCTTTCTTTGTTATGACTTTCTTCACTTATATAATAATCTCTAGATCCATGTATGTTGCTGTAAATGACATTGTTTCATTCTTTCTTATGGCTGAAGTGTATTCCATTGTACATATGTATCACATCTTCTTTATCCAGTTATATGTTGATAGACATTTAGGTTGCTTACTTTTCTCAGCTATTGTAAATAGTACTGCTGTGAACATAAGGGTTGCATGTGTCTTTTAGGATTATAGTTTCGTCCAGATATATGCCCAGTAGTACAATTGCTGGATCATATGGCTATTCTATTTTTAGGTTATTGAGGACCTTTCTTACTATTCTCTATAGTAGCTGCACCAGTTTACATTCTCACCAACAGCATAGGAGGGTTCCTTTCTCTCCAGCATTTGTTATCTGTAGACTTTTATTGGTGGCCATTCTGACTGGTGTGAGGTATATACCATGTCTCCTTTATTCATAATCTGTTGATAGTTTGTTGTTGTTCAGTTGCTAAGTCATGTCTGACTCTTTGTGACCCCATGGACTGCAGCACGCCAGGCTTCCCTGTCCTTCACTGTCTCCTGGAGCTTGCTCAGACACGTCCATTGGGTCAGTGGTGCCATACAATCATCTCATCCTCTTTCACCCTCTTTTTTTTCCTTCAGTCTTTCCCAGCATCAGGGTCTTTTCCAGTGAATCAACTCTTTGCATCAGGCGGCCAAAAGATTGGAGGTTCAGCTTCAGCATCAGTCCTTCCAATGAATATTGAGGATTGATTTCCTTTAGGATTGACTGGTTTGATCTCCTTGCAGTCCATGGGACTCTCAGGAGTCTTCTCCAGCACCTCAATTTGAAAGCATCAATCTTCAGTGCTCAGACCTTTTTATAGTCCAACTGTCACATCCTTACATGACTACTGGGAAAAAAAACCATAGTTTTGACTATATGGATCTTTGTTAGCAAAGTGATATTTCTGCTTTTTAATATACTGTCTAGGTTTATTATAGCCTTTCTTCCGAGGAGCAAGTGTCTTTTAATCTCATGGCTACAGTTATCATCCACAGTGATTTTGGAGCCCAAGGAGAAAAAATCTGCTACTGTTTCCACTTTTTTTTTTTAAAGATTTATTTATTTATTTATTTTGGGCCGGGGTTGGGGAGGGAGGGGAGTGGGCGGGCCACTTCTATTGGTCTTTCATTTCTCTATTTTCATTCGTCTTTGTTCTTTGGCTCCTGTGGGCCTCCTATCGCGGTGGCCTCTGTCGAGGGCTCTGGGCGCATGCGCTCCAGAGCTCTGGCTCAGTAATTGGACACATGGGTCCAGCCACTCCGCGGCACGTGGTATCTTCCCAGGCCAGGGCTCGATCTGGCGCCCCTTGCACTGCAAGGCGGTGTCCTTACCCACTGGACCACCAGGGGAAGCCCCTGTTTCCACTTTTTCCCCATTTATTTGCCATGAAATATTGGGACTGGATGCCATAATTTTAGTTTTTTGAATGTTGAATTTTAAACCAGCTTTTTTCAATCTACTCTTTCACTTTCATCAAGAGGCTCTTTAGTTTCTCTTTGCTTTCTGCCATTTTGGTGGTATCATGTGCATATGTGGGTTGTTTACATTTCTCCTGGCAATCTTGATTGATGGACAGTTAGGTTGCTTCCATACCTTGGCAACTGTAAGTTGAAAACAGTTTTGGAAATGTCATTCCCATAAGAGGCTTTCCTAAAGTGAGGGGTAAAGGGAGACCTCCGAGTTGAAGATTTTCCTGCCCTCTGTCAGGGTAAGCAAGGCTGAAAAGGGGATTAGGGCTTATAACTTTTAATGAGATGGATAGCAATTGGGAGCAAGAAGCTGAATACATGGAGCAGAATTTGAAGTGCCTCCTTAAATGGAAAGTGGACATAGAAAAATGTGAAATGCTGGTGTTTCAAGTTTACCCAGACCTCAATTTGAAAGCATCAATCTTCAGTGCTCAGACCTTTTTATAGTCCAACTGTCACATCCTTACATGACTACTGGGAAAAAAAACCATAGTTTTGACTATATGGATCTTTGTTAGCAAAGTGATATTTCTGCTTTTTAATATACTGTCTAGGTTTATTATAGCCTTTCTTCCGAGGAGCAAGTGTCTTTTAATCTCATGGCTACAGTTATCATCCACAGTGATTTTGGAGCCCAAGGAGAAAAAATCTGCTACTGTTTCCACTTTTTTTTTTTAAAGATTTATTTATTTATTTATTTTGGGCCGGGGTTGGGGAGGGAGGGGAGTGGGCGGGCCACTTCTATTGGTCTTTCATTTCTCTATTTTCATTCGTCTTTGTTCTTTGGCTCCTGTGGGCCTCCTATCGCGGTGGCCTCTGTCGAGGGCTCTGGGCGCATGCGCTCCAGAGCTCTGGCTCAGTAATTGGACACATGGGTCCAGCCACTCCGCGGCACGTGGTATCTTCCCAGGCCAGGGCTCGATCTGGCGCCCCTTGCACTGCAAGGCGGTGTCCTTACCCACTGGACCACCAGGGGAAGCCCCTGTTTCCACTTTTTCCCCATTTATTTGCCATGAAATATTGGGACTGGATGCCATAATTTTAGTTTTTTGAATGTTGAATTTTAAACCAGCTTTTTTCAATCTACTCTTTCACTTTCATCAAGAGGCTCTTTAGTTTCTCTTTGCTTTCTGCCATTTTGGTGGTATCATGTGCATATGTGGGTTGTTTACATTTCTCCTGGCAATCTTGATTGATGGACAGTTAGGTTGCTTCCATACCTTGGCAACTGTAAGTTGAAAACAGTTTTGGAAATGTCATTCCCATAAGAGGCTTTCCTAAAGTGAGGGGTAAAGGGAGACCTCCGAGTTGAAGATTTTCCTGCCCTCTGTCAGGGTAAGCAAGGCTGAAAAGGGGATTAGGGCTTATAACTTTTAATGAGATGGATAGCAATTGGGAGCAAGAAGCTGAATACATGGAGCAGAATTTGAAGTGCCTCCTTAAATGGAAAGTGGACATAGAAAAATGTGAAATGCTGGTGTTTCAAGTTTACCCAGACCTATCGCCTATTCCACTGGTGAGGGTAAACTATTATTATGTTTCCTTTTTCCAAAAGCGATTTTGTGCACGAAAGCCCCGAAGGACCACATTCCACTCAATCCCTTTTATTAACAGAATTGCCTTTTGCAGTGAGGTTCTGTGTGGCTGAAGAACCCTTTCAAGATTGGAGCCTGGAGGCACTGGGCTGGTTAATTGCATGTTTGGCTTTTGGCTTCTTTCCAGTCTTTCATCATGGATGACCCCTTATCTATAATTTTTAGTTCAAGGAAAAAAAGTCCTTTTCCTCTTTGGTATGTTTTATGAAGCTGAACAGGTGATAATGATCTAGGCATTGGCTTTGGAAAGCAGTTCCAGGGAGATGAAAGGGGTCCAGATGGACTCTACCACAGATGTCAGCCCTGGAGGCGTGACTCTAGGCATCACCATGGTTGAGTTGACCAGCCTGGCCAGCCTCGCTGAGCTTCTTCTTCCTGACTCGCTGTTCTCATGGATGTCTTCCAGAGCTACTGGCATTATGTACAGAGAGAACCGACCCGTTTTTTGGGATGAGGTATACGTGATGAAAGTCTACGTGACTGTAGTTCACAAGTCTGATTGTACTTGAGAACCACCTGTCGAGCTTAGAGAGAAATCACAGGCAGCCCCATCACCTGAGATTCTGGCTCGTGAGGCTTTAGATGAGGGTTGGAATTTGTCCTAAGAGTCCCCTGTATGTCTAGGGTGCTCAGTCAGAAATGAGCATCACTGACCCTCCTCGCCCTCACTGCTTAGAGTGGGCCACGGGCTCAGCCCCGTCTGCATCACCTGGGAGCTTATTAGATGTGCAGACTGTCAGACTCCACCGCAGCTTCCAGCATCAGAACCTGCTGGTCAGCAAGATCCTCAGGCGATGTGTGTGCACATTACAGTTTGAGAAGCTCTGCCCCCATGTGGTTATGTTGTATGATCACTGCTTGATTGTTCCTGGCAATAGAATATATATTTTTTAAAATATTTATTTATTTATTTATTTTGGGGAGGGCGGGTTGGGGAGGGAGGGGAGTGGGCTGGCCACTTCTATTGGTCTTTCATTTGTCTGTTTTCATCCGTCTTTGTTCTTTTGGCTCTTGTGGGCCTCCCATCGCGGTGGCCTCTGTTGTCGCAGAGCACCGTCTCTGGGCTCATGCGCTCCAGAGCTCCGGCTCGGTCCTTGGACACATCAGTCCAGCCGCTCCGCGGCACGTGGGATCTTCCCAGGCCAGGGATCGAACCAGCGCCCCTTGCACTGCAAGGCGGTGTCCTTACCCACTGGACCACCAGAGAAGTCCGGCATTAGAATATTGATTCTGTACATTCATGTGCTTAGTTTAGCTGTGCCTTCCCTACCAAGGATTGCGCTCTGATTTGCATAGGTCTGATTTTTTTAAATTATGTGAACCATCTCTATGGATTGTAACTAATGTAAAGTTGTTTTGCCTTTTATTGAGTACACACACACGCTCATTAATGGTTCATTTAGATGTAAAATGAACAGTGAACAATGTTCTGTAGCCACATAGGAAGGGTTCTTTGTGCTCTCTGTTCATTATTCCTACTGTGTCCCTTGTGATGTGAAGCAGCCTCTGGCTCTGTCCCCTTCTCACACGTGTGCAGGGAATTTTGTCTTCCTTTGGGCTATGATTTTTCCTCTAATGTCTGACTATTACTGTACTTGCCTTGGTGTGTTGAATTTTGGTTTGCAAAAATGAGGCCTTCATTTCATGGCTGTACCCCTGTGTCTAGGGCATACTCGATGCAAACTTGGGATTCAGTAAAAGTTCACTGGGGGCGGGAATGAATGAGTGCTGTGGAGCACGGAGGGCTTCTAGTATTGTGTGGATGGTATCCATCTGGACATCGGGAGTGAGGGTTACTTTGTTTTCTGTTAGATTTCACAGTTCTTGATTCAGGGATATTAAACCTATGGAGGTGAAACAAATTAGGCTAAATGGTTGGATGTTTAATGGGTAGACCCATTAGAATGGGCTGTTTAGTCTATATTGAGTGATTTGTATGCCTATTGGTATTTTTCTCAGCTCCTTCTGGAAGTGCCCTCCTATGAACCATTGGCTTCTGCTTCCTTAGATGGGAAGAAATGTTTCTAGGTCCAGCCTTATATTTGGGTTGATGACCTTTTTTTTTTTTTTTTAATTTTAATTTCACCAATTTTTCCACTAATGTTTTTTTTCTGTCCAAGAATCCAATCGAAGATTATCACATTACTTGTAGGTGCTGCTGGGTTTTTTTCTTTTCTTTTTTTTGGCCACTTCTATTGGTCTTTCATTCACTTGTTTTCATCCATCTTTGTTCTTTGGCCTATGTGGGCCTGCTGTCGCAGTGGCCTCTCTCACTGCAGAGCATTGGCTCTGGGCGCATGCGCTCCAGAGCTCCGGCTCTGTAGTTAGACACTTCGGTCCAGCCGCTCTGCGGCACGTGGGATCTTCCCAGGCCAGGGATTGAACTGGCGCCCCTTGCACTGCAAGGCAGTGTCCTTATCCACTGGACCACCAGGGAAGCCCAAATTGATGACCTTTGAAAGTGGTTGCACAGAGTTCTGTCCTTAAGTTCAGACACCTAAAACAGGTCACTCAGGGACAGCAAGAGCCACAACACAAGGTGATTTTTTTTTCCTTTTGAGGATGGTTTTATGCCAGGGGCCTCACAGTCAGATTAATATAACCTTAGCTATTCCATTGAAAAGGCACATTTATTGTTGAAAATTTAAAAAAAAAAAAAGAAAAAGGAATTGCATCCTGGTGTCCATGTCAGTTCTTCTTTTGGTGATGGGTTGTGGATTCTTCTCTATTTCACAGCATCTGATCAGTCTCTGCTGATGCCTAAGTCCTGATGGCGTTTAACTTGCTATTTGAAAACTAAGGGCATCTTAAGCTTTGTGTTTTAATTGAGAAATTAAAAGTCTGGAATTTTAATTGAAAATTTTAATGTATTGTGTGGATGGTATCCATCTGGACATCGGGAGTGAGGGTTACTTTGTTTTCTGTTAGATTTCACAGTTCTTGATTCAGGGATATTAAACCTATGGAGGTGAAACAAATTAGGCTAAATGGTTGGATGTTTAATGGGTAGACCCATTAGAATGGGCTGTTTAGTCTATATTGAGTGATTTGTATGCCTATTGGTATTTTTCTCAGCTCCTTCTGGAAGTGCCCTCCTATGAACCATTGGCTTCTGCTTCCTTAGATGGGAAGAAATGTTTCTAGGTCCAGCCTTATATTTGGGTTGATGACCTTTTTTTTTTTTTTTTAATTTTAATTTCACCAATTTTTCCACTAATGTTTTTTTTCTGTCCAAGAATCCAATCGAAGATTATCACATTACTTGTAGGTGCTGCTGGGTTTTTTTCTTTTCTTTTTTTTGGCCACTTCTATTGGTCTTTCATTCACTTGTTTTCATCCATCTTTGTTCTTTGGCCTATGTGGGCCTGCTGTCGCAGTGGCCTCTCTCACTGCAGAGCATTGGCTCTGGGCGCATGCGCTCCAGAGCTCCGGCTCTGTAGTTAGACACTTCGGTCCAGCCGCTCTGCGGCACGTGGGATCTTCCCAGGCCAGGGATTGAACTGGCGCCCCTTGCACTGCAAGGCAGTGTCCTTATCCACTGGACCACCAGGGAAGCCCAAATTGATGACCTTTGAAAGTGGTTGCACAGAGTTCTGTCCTTAAGTTCAGACACCTAAAACAGGTCACTCAGGGACAGCAAGAGCCACAACACAAGGTGATTTTTTTTTCCTTTTGAGGATGGTTTTATGCCAGGGGCCTCACAGTCAGATTAATATAACCTTAGCTATTCCATTGAAAAGGCACATTTATTGTTGAAAATTTAAAAAAAAAAAAAGAAAAAGGAATTGCATCCTGGTGTCCATGTCAGTTCTTCTTTTGGTGATGGGTTGTGGATTCTTCTCTATTTCACAGCATCTGATCAGTCTCTGCTGATGCCTAAGTCCTGATGGCGTTTAACTTGCTATTTGAAAACTAAGGGCATCTTAAGCTTTGTGTTTTAATTGAGAAATTAAAAGTCTGGAATTTTATACCTCTTATATATGTAGTCAGAATTAGAGTTTTGTTTTTAAAGTAAATGCTTTGACTCTTCTACCTAATCGGAACTTGCTTTTCTTTTTGCTTTTCTTAGTATCTCTCATGTAGGTTTGTGGTTTTGTTTGCATTTTTTGGGCACAGTAGAGCAGATTATGAGATTATGAGATTATGTTAAGACTGTCTTTGAGGTTGTTGAAAGGCTGGTAGGCTCTATATTTTTTATATCTTTAGTAACTACTTGAAATTTCTTAGAAGCTTGTGCAGAAGCCCAACGTGGTTGAGGGAACTGAAAGGTGTCTTTGGCTTTCCAAGCAGCTGGAAAGCAGTCATATGGTGTCAAGTTATTATCAAGCATTAACTACTGAAGTGAAAGCAGAAGACTATCTCTAGCAAATACCCCTCCTTTATCCAGCTTTACTGTGCAATGAGGTATTTCACATTGTGTGAACTTCTCAGAAAGTAGGTTCTTATCCTGAAAACCTCTTGAACATAATTCATTTAAAACCCTTTGCAAATCTGTCTAAATGTTTCTTGTACTTCTTTGTTTCTAGGGTGTGCTACAACAATGTGTTTTCCATTAATTCAGAATCATCATCATTTTATAAGTACTGTGGCACATGAGTGAGTGATTTGAGGAGATTTGAATCCTGCAAAGCAGGTCCTTAAACCTCTTGTGCAGTATTAGTGCTGAGCCTTTGAGTCTTTGTGGTCAACGGTCAGTTCCCTCACTGACACCATGCCACCACCACTGACACCATCTTGCCTTCTTAGTGGGTACTTCTATCTGACAGAAGGACCGCTTGGCAAGTTTGTTGGTATTAAGTGTATGCAATGGTCACCAATTTGGGGTTCAGGTAAGAGGGACTTGCTTTCATTAGAAAGTGTGTTGGAGGGACTTCCTGGTGGTCCAGGGGCTAACACTTTGCACTCCCAATGCAGGGGTCCAGCTTTAATCCATGATTTGGGAAGTAGATCCCACATGCTGCTACAAAGAGTTGTCTAACTGTAACTAAAGACCTCTTATGCCATAACAAAACCGAAGATCCTATGTGCTACAGCGAAGACTCAGGGCAGCCAAATAAATAATTTTTTTTTTTTTTTAAGAAAAATGTGCTAGGCTATTGGACAGTGTCTTCATTTGCCTCGAGAGATTTTTTTAAAAATGTGCTTCTGGGTTGGTGTCTCTCTCCTAGAAAGCTGGGTTGGCCATAGGGCTGACCTATGTCTGAATATACTTACAGGAGTCCAAGATGTGCCTTTGTGTCAAAAGATTCTGAACACCTGGTAAAATCTTTTGAACAGAACTTTATTTCTAGGAGATTATTTCCGCTAAAGTTCACTTCTTTTTATGGATAAATATTCATTACTGATCCACTACATTTTAGGAAGAGTAGGGGGAAATAGATGGAGGACATGAAAAATTGTTAAAAGAAATTTAGCAAAACCATACCAGTAATTAATAGACTCTGGATAGAGCTGTGTAAAGGTTGATGTTAAACAGAGAAGAGATATATTGATGGATATACGGAAGTCTTAAGTCATTGTGATGATACGACCTGTGAAAGTGAAGATTGGGTCTTTGCTCCAGTACCTGTTAAGACAGAATTACAAACAGGCCATACTGACTTTATTGAAGGTTCTGCTTCTCAGAAAGTAGGTTCTTATCCTGAAAACCTCTTGAACATAATTCATTTAAAACCCTTTGCAAATCTGTCTAAATGTTTCTTGTACTTCTTTGTTTCTAGGGTGTGCTACAACAATGTGTTTTCCATTAATTCAGAATCATCATCATTTTATAAGTACTGTGGCACATGAGTGAGTGATTTGAGGAGATTTGAATCCTGCAAAGCAGGTCCTTAAACCTCTTGTGCAGTATTAGTGCTGAGCCTTTGAGTCTTTGTGGTCAACGGTCAGTTCCCTCACTGACACCATGCCACCACCACTGACACCATCTTGCCTTCTTAGTGGGTACTTCTATCTGACAGAAGGACCGCTTGGCAAGTTTGTTGGTATTAAGTGTATGCAATGGTCACCAATTTGGGGTTCAGGTAAGAGGGACTTGCTTTCATTAGAAAGTGTGTTGGAGGGACTTCCTGGTGGTCCAGGGGCTAACACTTTGCACTCCCAATGCAGGGGTCCAGCTTTAATCCATGATTTGGGAAGTAGATCCCACATGCTGCTACAAAGAGTTGTCTAACTGTAACTAAAGACCTCTTATGCCATAACAAAACCGAAGATCCTATGTGCTACAGCGAAGACTCAGGGCAGCCAAATAAATAATTTTTTTTTTTAAGAAAAATGTGCTAGGCTATTGGACAGTGTCTTCATTTGCCTCGAGAGATTTTTTTAAAAATGTGCTTCTGGGTTGGTGTCTCTCTCCTAGAAAGCTGGGTTGGCCATAGGGCTGACCTATGTCTGAATATACTTACAGGAGTCCAAGATGTGCCTTTGTGTCAAAAGATTCTGAACACCTGGTAAAATCTTTTGAACAGAACTTTATTTCTAGGAGATTATTTCCGCTAAAGTTCACTTCTTTTTATGGATAAATATTCATTACTGATCCACTACATTTTAGGAAGAGTAGGGGGAAATAGATGGAGGACATGAAAAATTGTTAAAAGAAATTTAGCAAAACCATACCAGTAATTAATAGACTCTGGATAGAGCTGTGTAAAGGTTGATGTTAAACAGAGAAGAGATATATTGATGGATATACGGAAGTCTTAAGTCATTGTGATGATACGACCTGTGAAAGTGAAGATTGGGTCTTTGCTCCAGTACCTGTTAAGACAGAATTACAAACAGGCCATACTGACTTTATGGAAGGTGCTAGGAATAACTTGATGACAGTTTTTTCCCCCTTGGACTTACATTTATATTTGAAGTCTGATCTTTCTGCTCTCAGAGGCATTATTATTTTTTGTCAGTTCTTCTTTTTTTTTTCATTGGGGTATATTTGTTTTACAGTGTTGCATTAGCTTCAGATGTACAGTGAAATTACTGTTGTATGTTTTTACAGAGCTTTCTTGTTTACAGGTATACATAATCCCCAGACAGTCATAGGTATACCCCTGATCCCTCTCCCCTGAGCCCTCCCTCCCTTTTCCCTCTTTCCACCCCTCCAGGTTGATGCTTAGTTCCCATGTAGATTCCCTTAGTCTTAGAGCTTAACCACCGTGCTAATCTCTATTATGATAGTGTAGATTTCCTTGTTACTCTTTCCGTACCTCTTGTCTGATCTTCCCTCCCTGCAATGACCATAGGTCTGTTCTCTAAGTCTGTTTTATTTTTACTTATTACAAAAAATTGAATAGAGGGCTTCCCTGGTGGCTTGGTGGTTAAGAATCTGCCTGCCAATACAGAAGACACTGGTTCGATCCCTGGTCTGGGAATATCCCGTATGCCATGGAGCAACTAAGTCCATGTGTCACAACTGTCGAGCCTGTGCTCTAGAGCCCAGGAACTCTAACTACTGAAGCCCTTGTGGTCTAGAGCCTGTGCTCCACAGCAAGAGAAACCACCATAATGAGAAGCCTGAAAAATGCAACGAAGAGTAGCCCCCACTCACCACAACTAGAGAAAAGCCTGCATAGCAACAAAGACCCAACACAGCCAAAATTAAATAAATAACATATTTTAAAAGATCGAACAGAGAAATGACCTGGATATGACTCAAAACCCATCTTCCTTGAAGTAAACATATTTTAAAATTGAGAAAAAGGTGGTTCAGAAGTATAAGTAGTTTGCTAAAACTTGTCATTTCTTAAACATTCTCTCCTCAGCTTCTTTCAGAATTGCAGTTGGGGCAAGTGTGAGAAGAAGGAATTCCAAATGGATGGTAGCCATTGGTGGATTTTTCATGCTTAAGTGAAGGCAGCAGGACTTTCCTGGCCAAGATAGTGCCACAGAGCACACTGGGGAGCCAAATACTCGTTACCTCTGTGTGGTCATTATATAGGGAGGTGCTGTGTAACTGGTCTCAGTAACATAAAACAAGAGGACACATTTGCTGTTGATTAAACAGGGATCCAATTGGGCAAGAGCAGTCTAACTTGCCTTTTTGTTGTCATTTTTAATTTATTTGTAGTAGATCTTTGTTGTGACATGCAGGGTATTTAGTTGCAGCACGTGGGATCTAGTTCCCTGATCAGGGATAGAACCCCGGCCCCCTGCATTAGGAGGGCCGAGGCTTAACCGCTGGACCTCCAGGGAAGCCCCTGACTTGCCTTTGTACTTGTGGCACTGAAACACAGGCAGGGTCACAGCTGACAAACCTAAAACAAGGCAAGGGGAGAAAGATTATGTTAAATAAAAAACATCCTTAGAAATGGCTGAGAAGTATCTGAAATTTTTGTTGTGACCATCCAAAGCTCCACCATTTCTTCCTTGGAGTCTAACGCAATGTAACGTTGCTTCTTGAGAAAGCACTGTCGGGAAAGGAGTTTTTGCTTCAATTTTTGCCCTGCTATCTAACATGCATAATCTCCTGGAACAGTTAAAGCTGCAGAAGAAAGATAACATTGTTTGAAGACAGTTCTCACAAACGTTCTTGGCCATCTTTTCTGAACCTTCAGGCCCTGCCATGGACTATATGTCAACACGATTTTGATCTTCAGAATTTGGGAACCTGAGGAGGCTTGCAGTCTTGGCAAAATACTTCAGTTCCTCACTAACAGTGCCACTGAAAAAGGCATTTGGGTACACTGGAAAGTGTAGATATATTCTACGTAATGTGCCATGGGCATGTTAGAGACCATCCCAGTGAGCAGATGGGGACCTTTTTCAAAAGACTGAGAGAGACTGGAACAGGTAGGCCCGCCTCCATGCATTGTTTAAGAAAAGGGGATTTGTCTGTACCCCTGGCTTTTATTTGGCCAAAGGATGTGGGTTGGGCCATCTCATGGCATACTCAGAGCTATACAAAGTCCCTTTTGTTCTCCTTTCTCCTGAGCCAGTCACATGTGTCTCTTGGCCTGGGTTTGTCAAATAATTTTTTGACTGAAGCCATGGGGAAGACTGAGGTGGACATTCATGACTGGCCATTGAGAACTTCCATCCATTCTGTCCCTGCTAGGCTCGTACTAAAGGGGTCACCCTTCTGCAGGGTTGCTTGGTTATCAACCGAAGGTTTTTTTTCCCAAGTTTTTTAAAAATTATTTTTCACTGAGGTGTAATTGATATAGAACATATTAGTTTTAGGTTGGCAACAATAATGATTCAGTATTTGTATACATCGTGGTATTATCATCACAGTAAGTTTAGTTAGCATCCATCACTTTATTTAGTGATGTTACCTTTTATTTTATTTCTTAGGACCTTACGCAAGAAGCCCCTGACTTCCCTTTGACTTGTGGCACTGAAACACAGGCAGGGTCACAGCTGACAAACCTAAAACAAGGCAAGGGGAGAAAGATTATGTTAAATAAAAAACATCCTTAGAAATGGCTGAGAAGTATCTGAAATTTTTGTTGTGACCATCCAAAGCTCCACCATTTCTTCCTTGGAGTCTAACGCAATGTAACGTTGCTTCTTGAGAAAGCACTGTCGGGAAAGGAGTTTTTGCTTCAATTTTTGCCCTGCTATCTAACATGCATAATCTCCTGGAACAGTTAAAGCTGCAGAAGAAAGATAACATTGTTTGAAGACAGTTCTCACAAACGTTCTTGGCCATCTTTTCTGAACCTTCAGGCCCTGCCATGGACTATATGTCAACACGATTTTGATCTTCAGAATTTGGGAACCTGAGGAGGCTTGCAGTCTTGGCAAAATACTTCAGTTCCTCACTAACAGTGCCACTGAAAAAGGCATTTGGGTACACTGGAAAGTGTAGATATATTCTACGTAATGTGCCATGGGCATGTTAGAGACCATCCCAGTGAGCAGATGGGGACCTTTTTCAAAAGACTGAGAGAGACTGGAACAGGTAGGCCCGCCTCCATGCATTGTTTAAGAAAAGGGGATTTGTCTGTACCCCTGGCTTTTATTTGGCCAAAGGATGTGGGTTGGGCCATCTCATGGCATACTCAGAGCTATACAAAGTCCCTTTTGTTCTCCTTTCTCCTGAGCCAGTCACATGTGTCTCTTGGCCTGGGTTTGTCAAATAATTTTTTGACTGAAGCCATGGGGAAGACTGAGGTGGACATTCATGACTGGCCATTGAGAACTTCCATCCATTCTGTCCCTGCTAGGCTCGTACTAAAGGGGTCACCCTTCTGCAGGGTTGCTTGGTTATCAACCGAAGGTTTTTTTTCCCAAGTTTTTTAAAAATTATTTTTCACTGAGGTGTAATTGATATAGAACATATTAGTTTTAGGTTGGCAACAATAATGATTCAGTATTTGTATACATCGTGGTATTATCATCACAGTAAGTTTAGTTAGCATCCATCACTTTATTTAGTGATGTTACCTTTTGTTTTATTTCTTGTGATAAGACTTTTAAGATCTACTCTTTTAGCAACTTTCAAATACATAGTATAGTATTATGAGCTATAGTCACTGTGCTATACATTATATCCCCAGGACTTATTTATTTTATAACTGAGGGTTTTTGCTTTTGGTCTCCGTCACCCATTTCTCCCATTCTCCACATTTTAAAATTCTTTACTTTTTAAAAATAATTTTAATTGTAGGATAATTGTTTTATAGTGTTGTGTGGGTTTCTGCCATACAACAATACCTTGAGATTTTAATGGGCTCTTCCCAAAATGAAGCTTGTATTGCCATTGCCCCAGGTAAACCTTAATTCTTTTTTTTTTTTTTTTTAATTTTTCAATTGATCTTTATTGGAGTATAGTTGCTTGACAATGTCATTAGTTTCTACTGTACAGCAAAGTGCTGTGCTCAGTGCTGTGTATAGCATGGAGCCTTGAATAGAGTTTCCTGTGCTATACAGTAGATTCTTATTAGTTATCTATTTTATACATAGTATCAGTGGTATATATGTATCTGTCTAGCTCAATCTCCTAATTCATTCCATCCTCCCTTGCCCCCTTGGTATTCATGTTTTTTCTTTATATCTATGTCTCTATTACAGCTTTGTAAGTAAGATTGTCTATTATCAAGTTTTTTCAGATGGTATATATATGTGTTCATTTGTATATGTGTGCCATGTCTGGCTCTTTCTTTGTGATCCTGTGGACTGGGGCCTGCCAGGCTCCTCTGTCTGTGGAATTTTCCAGGCAAGAATACTGAAATGAGTTGCCATTTCCTCCTCCATTAGATCTTTCCAAACAGAGGGATTGGGAACCTCCATCCATTCTGTCCCTGCTAGGCTCGTACTAAAGGGGTCACCCTTCTGCAGGGGTGCTTGGTTATCAACCGAAGGTTTTTTTTCCCAAGTTTTTTGAAAATTATTTTTCACTGAGGTGTAATTGATATAGAACATATTAGTTTTAGGTTGGCAACAATAATGATTCAGTATTTGTATACATCGTGGTATTATCATCACAGTAAGTTTAGTTAGCATCCATCACTTTATTTAGTGATGTTACCTTTTGTTTTATTTCTTGTGATAAGACTTTTAAGATCTACTCTTTTAGCAACTTTCAAATACATAGTATAGTATTATGAGCTATAGTCACTGTGCTATACATTATATCCCCAGGACTTATTTATTTTATAACTGAGGGTTTTTGCTTTTGGTCTCCGTCACCCATTTCTCCCATTCTCCACATTTTAAAATTCTTTACTTTTTAAAAATAATTTTAATTGTAGGATAATTGTTTTATAGTGTTGTGTGGGTTTCTGCCATACAACAATACCTTGAGATTTTAATGGGCTCTTCCCAAAATGAAGCTTGTATTGCCATTGCCCCAGGTAAACCTTAATTCTTTTTTTTTTTTTTTTTAATTTTTCAATTGATCTTTATTGGAGTATAGTTGCTTGACAATGTCATTAGTTTCTACTGTACAGCAAAGTGCTGTGCTCAGTGCTGTGTATAGCATGGAGCCTTGAATAGAGTTTCCTGTGCTATACAGTAGATTCTTATTAGTTATCTATTTTATACATAGTATCAGTGGTATATATGTATCTGTCTAGCTCAATCTCCTAATTCATTCCATCCTCCCTTGCCCCCTTGGTATTCATGTTTTTTCTTTATATCTATGTCTCTATTACAGCTTTGTAAGTAAGATTGTCTATTATCAAGTTTTTTCAGATGGTATATATATGTGTTCATTTGTATATGTGTGCCATGTCTGGCTCTTTCTTTGTGATCCTGTGGACTGGGGCCTGCCAGGCTCCTCTGTCTGTGGAATTTTCCAGGCAAGAATACTGAAATGAGTTGCCATTTCCTCCTCCATTAGATCTTTCCAACAGAGGGATTGAACCTGGGTCTCCTGCGTTTCTTGTATTGGCAGGTAGTTTTTTTTTTTTACCACTCTGCCACTTGGGAACCCAAATGTGTTCATATATGATATTTGTTTTTCTCTTTCTCATTTACTTCACTCAGTATGAGAGTTCATCCACATCTCTAAAAATGATTCAATCTCACTCCTTTTTATGGCTGAGTAGTATTCCATTGTATATATTAATATGTACTACGTCTTTTTATCAAGTCTTCATTCTGGATTAGAACTTCTAATGATTCAGCCACCCTCTGAATTGTAAGGCCACCTGGTATGGTGAAGGATATCTGAGTGGCAGAAGTGACCATACGCTATCCTTGGGAAGGAAAAGGCACAGAATCCATCCACACTGGTGCGAGTGAACCTCAGGAAGTGGTTGCTTTCTCTCTCTCTCTCTTTTTTAAAGATTTATTTGTTTATTTATTGGGGGTGGGGTGGGGAGGGAGGGGACCGGTCGGGCCACTTCTATTGGTCTTTCATTTGTCCATTTTCATCCATCTTTGTTCTTTGGCCCGTGTGGGCCTCCCATTGCGGTGGTTTCTGTTGTCACAGAGCACCGCCTCTGGGTGCATGCGCTCCAGAGCGCCGGCTCGGTAACTGGACACATTGGTCCAGCCGCTCCATTGCACGTGGGATCTTCCCAGGCCAGGGATCGAACCGGCGCCCCTTGCACTGCAAGGCGGTGTCCTTACCCACTGGACCACCAGAGAAGCCCTGGTTGCTTTCTCTTTAATTGCACTAGTTACGCCAGCAGGATTTTCAAGTGGCAAATGCTTTTACGCTGTATCAAATGTAGGCTTGCTGATTGCTCTGTAGTTACAGCTTTTAAAGCTCTGTCTTTGAAGAATCTCATGAATCTGACAGCTGACTTTGAAGAGGTTGATTTCCAAGGTAGATAACTAATAAATGGATGTCATGTCCATGGAAGGTCCAGTACTAAGGCATTGGCTGAAAAGCACTGAAAAGCAGAGAGTATGGTCTGTGGGATACAGACAGCGTGGCATGTGGCATGGCTTTGTAGTCTGCATTGTCCTATTAGTTCTAGGCCTCTGGTGAACCCAATGGAAGGCCTGGTGAGAGATGACCCCACCTTCAAGAATGGGAAAGTCTTCTTCCCTGGTAGTCCAGTGGTTAAGAATCTGCCTTGCCATTCAGGGTACACAGGTTCAATCCCTGGTCCAGGAACTAAGATCACCCTGCCATGGGGTAACTAAGCCCGTGCACTGCAACTAAGACACAACATATCTAAAAAAATAAATGGGTAAATAAATATTAAATAAAAGGATGGGACGGTTTAGATTTCTCAGGATATTCTACACAGGCAATCATGTCATCTGCAGACTAAGGGAATTTATTTTCTTTTCAAATTTGTATGATTTTACTATCTATGTTTTGCCTTATTGTATTAGCTACAATTTGCTGCATTGATTGGGAGATATCACCACAGTTTTCCTCAGCTGCATGAAGCTTTACAGAATCTGGGATCTATTCTCTCTCAACAGGGCTGTTTACTTCCTTCTTATTTTCTTCTGAAAACAAGCCCTGTTTTTCCTGGAAAAGACCTTGTAGCTTGAATTTTCTATCTTTGACAGCTTTTCTTAAGTGCTGTCCTAGAACACAGAGTTGCCAAAGCAAATGCTTGGATTGCCAACTTCCCCTTCAGGGGATATAAATTGAGATTTTAGGCTTTGAAGTTTCCAAGGAAGGTGTCTTTGTGACATAACGGGAAAAGCAGTGGGTAAGGAGGTCAGCCAGGGTGGCAAGCCTGTGCCGCCAACTACTGCCTGACCTTGGATGTATCATTCCAGGCTCAGGAAGTTGGGTTTGTTGCCAGGAGGGAGCACTGGGTCTGTGATGGCTGGGCTCTCCTGCAATGATGAATTTCAGAAAGGAATCAGCTGCACTCTGGACTCTATCAAGTTCATTATCACAGCTCTGCATGTATGCATACGAAGTTGCTTCAGTCCTGTCTGACTCCTAGTGACCCTACGGACTGTAGCCCAGCAGGCTTCTCTGTCCATGGGATTTCTCCAGGCAAGAAGCCTGGAGTGGGTTGCCATGCCCTCCTTTAGGTGATCTTCCCGGGCCCAGGGATCAAACCTGTGTCTCCTGCTTTGGCAGGCGGGTTCTTTCTCACTAGGGCCACCTGGGAAGCCCCTATCACAACTCTGTTGATCTGTAAAGACTCGTATTGTGTTTTCTGTTGCTTGGCTTCTGACTCAGCTGGAGGATGAGACAGAGAGGCGTGATCGGTGGCTCTGTATCGAGATTTGGAGATAGAATTTGGAAACAGGAACACACAGGCAGGCTGTGAGAACGGCCACTTGTAAAATTGCAGGGCAGCATGACATAGAAAGGCTGGGTGATAAATGATTTTGGACTCTTGCTTTCGTGGCACCCCTGTCTCCCTTTCTCTCTGTCTCACATTCCTGGTAACAACTTGGAGGCTAATCTTTTCATTTTAGATATCATAAAACCTAGAGATGGGTTGGAGGGAAACAATTCTGTAAAGCCTATGGTTTGTTTACTTCCTTTTCCCTTTTAGCTGCATGAAGCTTTACAGAATCTGGGATCTATTCTCTCTCAACAGGGCTGTTTACTTCCTTCTTATTTTCTTCTGAAAACAAGCCCTGTTTTTCCTGGAAAAGACCTTGTAGCTTGAATTTTCTATCTTTGACAGCTTTTCTTAAGTGCTGTCCTAGAACACAGAGTTGCCAAAGCAAATGCTTGGATTGCCAACTTCCCCTTCAGGGGATATAAATTGAGATTTTAGGCTTTGAAGTTTCCAAGGAAGGTGTCTTTGTGACATAACGGGAAAAGCAGTGGGTAAGGAGGTCAGCCAGGGTGGCAAGCCTGTGCCGCCAACTACTGCCTGACCTTGGATGTATCATTCCAGGCTCAGGAAGTTGGGTTTGTTGCCAGGAGGGAGCACTGGGTCTGTGATGGCTGGGCTCTCCTGCAATGATGAATTTCAGAAAGGAATCAGCTGCACTCTGGACTCTATCAAGTTCATTATCACAGCTCTGCATGTATGCATACGAAGTTGCTTCAGTCCTGTCTGACTCCTAGTGACCCTACGGACTGTAGCCCAGCAGGCTTCTCTGTCCATGGGATTTCTCCAGGCAAGAAGCCTGGAGTGGGTTGCCATGCCCTCCTTTAGGTGATTTTCCCCGGGCCCAGGGATCAAACCTGTGTCTCCTGCTTTGGCAGGCGGGTTCTTTCTCACTAGGGCCACCTGGGAAGCCCCTATCACAACTCTGTTGATCTGTAAAGACTCGTATTGTGTTTTCTGTTGCTTGGCTTCTGACTCAGCTGGAGGATGAGACAGAGAGGCGTGATCGGTGGCTCTGTATCGAGATTTGGAGATAGAATTTGGAAACAGGAACACACAGGCAGGCTGTGAGAACGGCCACTTGTAAAATTGCAGGGCAGCATGACATAGAAAGGCTGGGTGATAAATGATTTTGGACTCTTGCTTTCGTGGCACCCCTGTCTCCCTTTCTCTCTGTCTCACATTCCTGGTAACAACTTGGAGGCTAATCTTTTCATTTTAGATATCATAAAACCTAGAGATGGGTTGGAGGGAAACAATTCTGTAAAGCCTGAAAGGGTTTTACTTTACAGTTCTTTTTGCTATATTGTCAAATACCACCCTCCTAGCTGCCCATTCTTGCTGCCTGGCCATACTCATCCGTGTTGCCTGTATTTACGCGGCTGTTTTTTGTTTTTGTTTTGTTTTGTTTTAATTTTGGCCTCTTTTATTGATTTTTTATTTATTTTCATCCATCTTTATCCATCTTCTTTCATCCATTTTTCATCCATCTTATTCAGCCTGTGTGGGCCTCCCGTTGCAGTGGCCTCTCTTGTTGCAGAACACCAGCTCTGGGTGCATGCGCTCCAGACTGCTGGCTCATTATTGGACACGCCAGGCCATCTGCTCCGCAACACGTGGGATCTTCCCAGGCCAGGGATGGAACTGGTGCCCCTTGCATTGCAAGGCGAGGACTCTTTACCCACTGGACTACCTGGGAAGCCCTAACATGACTGGGTTTTGAGCTACAGCAGAGTAAACTCACTCCCTCCATAGCCATTTCAGAAGTTCTATTTATTTTTTTTTAATTTCAAAAGGAATGTGTTTATTGTAGACAATCTCTGATAATGTAAAAAACTTAAGAAAAAAAAAGTGCCCTCTCGGAGTGAAGCAAACAGGCTGACCCTTTTCAGAACTGACCCTGCATCCTGTGTCTGAGACACTGAGGCCTGAACTCACCATCCTCAGACACTGATGACCCATAAGGACTTAACTGCATGTCTTTACAAAAAATTATTTGTCTATGGCTGTGCTGGGTCTTCATTGCTGCTCAGGCTTTTCTCTAGTTGTGGCAAGCAGGGGCTACTCTCTAGTCGAGTGCGCAGTCTTCTCATTGCGGTGGTTTCTCTTGTTGTGGACCACAGGCTCTAGGGTACTAGGGTTTCGTAGTTGCGGCTCCTGGGCTCTAGAGCACAGGGTCACTAGTTTTGGTGCTTGGGTTTAGTTGCTCTGTGGCCTGTAGGATCTTCCCAGATCAGGGATCCAACGCATGTCTCCTGCATTGGCAGGTGAATTCTTAACCACGGAGCCACCAGGAAGCCCTTGACTGCATATCTTGATGTGGTTTGTGTTTATCCTACACTGAGCTTGAATCCCCTACTTACTGCAACTTTTAGCATAGACTTGTCTACTTAACCAAATGTGCTTTTATACATTGAGAGACTTAAGTGATTAGTAGGTTTATTCACCGTCACCACCTTCTAAAACTCCTTAGGCAAGTTTTTTTTTTTTTTTTTTTTCCAGTAGAAAGAAAAGGAAGTGCCCACCCTCCTCCTTAGCTTTTCCCTTCTTAGAAATTCCCAGGCATCCTGGTGACCACGCATGTGCCCTTGGCTGTACTCCCTGGAGCTCCCATTGTATGCCCTGCCTGTTTCCTCTGCTGGCTCTTTTCCAGCTGGGGCCTTTCTAGAAGGGGTTTTTCTGGCTCTGAATTTCCTTTCACATTGTAATGGTTCCTTCTCCTCTGTCCTGTGAGCTTGACTGAGGACGAGGAGGAGGAAGGATGCCTCACTGAACTTTCAGGAGCAGGTGTAGTGAGACTTTCCTGGTTGTCCCCTCAACAAACCTCCTGTTGATTCTTAGTTTTCAGCAAGCTGAACAGTACCTAAGACTGGAGAATCTGAACTAAGGAAACAAGAGTACCTGGGTTTTGGTTCCACATCTGTTTGTTTTTGATAATTGCATTTTTGAGCCTTTAGTTGTCCATCAATATAAATCATTGCACGTAGAGCTCACGCAGAAACTGGTAAGGTTGTAAACTTGCAGAGATGGTTTGCCAACTATTCCTTCCTTCCTGACTCACAAGGTGGAAGTCCTAGATTATATGTTTTTGCTTAACTCTGAGAGACCCTCAAGTAGATGGAGATGAATACCATCCATGTTTAAGGTTTGGAAGACTTAACATTAAGAGATCTCCTCTCCAAATTTACGTGAAAGTTCAATACAGTCTCAGTCAAAATCCCAGAACGGTATTAAGAAAAAAATCTTGCACCAACAAACTGTAAAATTTACATGGAAATGCAAGATACTTACAGTAGCCACAACAATTGAGGCAGGGCCAGAGTTGGAGGGCTTGAACTGTGTAATTTAAAGATCTGCTATAAAATGGCATAAATAAAAGACAGTGTGGCATCCAGTAATGCAGACAGACTTGATCCCTGGAGCAGGCTAGAAAAGTGTTGTTTGTCACTCAGTCATGTCTGACTCTTTGCAACCCCGTGGACTGTAGTCCACCAAGCTCCTCTGTCCAGAGATTGTCCAGGCAAGAACACTCGAGTGGGTTGCCATTCCCTTCTTCAGGGGATATTCTCAATCCAGGGTTTGAACCCAGGTCTTCTGCATTGCAGGCAGACTCTTTACCATCTGAACCACCAGGGACGCCCAGAGAGTCTAGAAATAGACCACAAATAGACCACAGACTTCCACCAGAGAGGCAAATTAATTCAATGGAGACTGGCTTTTCAACAGTGATGCAGAAGCAATTGGGTATCTGTATGGAAAAAAGGGAACCTTGGATTTTAGGCTATGCTGTGTTTATAGAAAACAAAGTTGAGATAGATCATCAACTTAGATATTTCTGATAGTTCGCTTAGGTAGACTCTGATAGTTGATTCTTTTGTAATCTGAGGATTACATTTTATTGTAATGTAATCATAAGGGAGGGATAGTGTGCTAAGTGCTGAGAGGGTAACAGAGGAAGGAGTTGCTTTTTCTTTTTGATTCTGAACCATTTTTAACACTACCCTCTTTTATTGGTTGATAGTATAAGCAAGAAAACATAACCCAAAAGCCATGTTCTTGGCGGTACCTTCAGAGAGTATAGATTTTGGTTCTCTCAGTGTCTTCTCTTCTTATTTTGCAAGTGAATCTCACTCTAGTTTATGCAGAGAGCCCTGGAGAAGTTGTCGTAAATATGGTTTATGTTCATTTAAACAAACCTATTTAAAATGTACTAGGAAATCCCGACATTTAAACAGTCCTGTGGCATCACGTTAGTAAGCAAGGACTCCTCCTGGTTAGCCAGGGGTCTTCCGGCAGTTCTGTACTGGGGTTCTGCCCACTGGAGCCAACCTGCCCTCTAACTGGGGTCCGTTAGGTAAGCCCCCAAAGGACTCGGCTCAGCTGGTTGAGCCCCAAGGGTTTTTTCCGGGGCAGTTCCTTCTGACACAGTCATTTTTCTGAAACATAAATGAAAGACAGTGTGGCATCCAGTAATGCAGACAGACTTGATCCCTGGAGCAGGCTAGAAAAGTGTTGTTTGTCACTCAGTCATGTCTGACTCTTTGCAACCCCGTGGACTGTAGTCCACCAAGCTCCTCTGTCCAGAGATTGTCCAGGCAAGAACACTCGAGTGGGTTGCCATTCCCTTCTTCAGGGGATATTCTCAATCCAGGGTTTGAACCCAGGTCTTCTGCATTGCAGGCAGACTCTTTACCATCTGAACCACCAGGGACGCCCAGAGAGTCTAGAAATAGACCACAAATAGACCACAGACTTCCACCAGAGAGGCAAATTAATTCAATGGAGACTGGCTTTTCAACAGTGATGCAGAAGCAATTGGGTATCTGTATGGAAAAAAGGGAACCTTGGATTTTAGGCTATGCTGTGTTTATAGAAAACAAAGTTGAGATAGATCATCAACTTAGATATTTCTGATAGTTCGCTTAGGTAGACTCTGATAGTTGATTCTTTTGTAATCTGAGGATTACATTTTATTGTAATGTAATCATAAGGGAGGGATAGTGTGCTAAGTGCTGAGAGGGTAACAGAGGAAGGAGTTGCTTTTTCTTTTTGATTCTGAACCATTTTTAACACTACCCTCTTTTATTGGTTGATAGTATAAGCAAGAAAACATAACCCAAAAGCCATGTTCTTGGCGGTACCTTCAGAGAGTATAGATTTTGGTTCTCTCAGTGTCTTCTCTTCTTATTTTGCAAGTGAATCTCACTCTAGTTTATGCAGAGAGCCCTGGAGAAGTTGTCGTAAATATGGTTTATGTTCATTTAAACAAACCTATTTAAAATGTACTAGGAAATCCCGACATTTAAACAGTCCTGTGGCATCACGTTAGTAAGCAAGGACTCCTCCTGGTTAGCCAGGGGTCTTCCGGCAGTTCTGTACTGGGGTTCTGCCCACTGGAGCCAACCTGCCCTCTAACTGGGGTCCTTGGTGAGGAGCATAGCTGGTGACCAAGCCCTCACTCAGCTCTGTAACTTCTCTGGTGGTCTCAGGCTGGCACACTTCCTGAACTTCTGCCAACCATAGTGTTGGCTCTGTTTTCTTGTAGGCACTAATGTTAGATGTTGAGTGAAACTTCAGCTCGATCCCTTCTGCTTGCTGGGTTCAAGACTGCTTTGTGACATCAGTAGAAATCAAAGTGAGGAATTCATGACTGATACGAGGAAGGGTGAAAGAAGTTCTCACTGCACCCCATTGGTCAATCTCTGAAGTACAGTGTGGATTCTTGTCTGCCTCTCCGCTCTAGTGTGGAGGGGAGAAATTTGCCCCTTTAGGCATTCTGAACTTGGTCCTTAGGTTAATCCAAGGTCATTGAATGCTTTGAAGCTAATGACATGTTGATGGTTAAGTCAGTGGTAGAGCTAGGACTGTTCTTTCCTTTATTTTTCTTAAATATTTAGAGTGCTTTCACTTTTTGGCCTTGCTCTGAGATGCCAGGAATGCTGTTTCAATTAAGACCCATAAATATCTGTCCCTAATGAAGTTGACATTCCAGTTCCAGGGGTAAAGGCTTCCTGGTACAGTCTCTCTTGTCAATTTCTTGACGTGCTCAGCTCAAATCCAGCCAGTCGTCATCTCCCTAAGAGGAAGGGATCTCTCTCTGTCCTCTGAAATCATTTGTGTGTGTGACCGGATGTAAGAGAGTGGTGTTTGTTGCAGCACATCATATGATGGCACTTTGTGGAAGAGCCCAGGCTACCGTCCGGAGGGCTGGACCACGTCATACATTTTTTGGGGTGTGGTGGGTGGAGAAGAACAAGGAGACTCTCTGCAAGGGTACCTTCTAAGCAGGGAAAGTTCAGCAAATATTTATTGAGCAAGTCTGTGTCCCCATGGGATAATCCACTCGGATCATCATACAAACATTCGACTGGAATACAGCGCTTTATATGAGCTTTTTGAATTCAGAGGAAGTCTGCTGAATCTAGGTAAGGTGAGAGCCCTCCTGCCTTTTCTTTGTTTCTGGAGCTTTCTTAATAGGAAAGCGTGCCCAGAGGTTGAGGGAGTCTTAAACTGGCAGTGCCTTTGAAACAAGCGAGTTTGTGTTGTGACCTTTCCCTGGGGTCTTGCATACTTTGATGTGGCAGGAGCAGGCATCGCTCTGTGGTTATAAATAGCTGTGCAAGTGGAGAGTTACACTGTAGGGCCCCCAGCTAAAACAGCTGATTTTGCTTGTGTTACAGAGCCAAAGAAACATCTTTTTGGAATCATGTGTGAGTAGAACAGCATTCAGACAGGATATGAATCTTCCTAGAAATTATTCCAGGAAAGCAGAATGCTTCCTTTCAGTCACACAGTGGTACCCCTCTACCTCCCTGGTTTTGTTTGTGTATCTTGTTTGTCAACACAGTGTATGTGAAATGAATGAACAATCACAGATTATTATTTTTTAAATATTTTGGAGGATAATTGGCTTTACAATATTGGATTGGTTTCTGCCATATATCAACATGAATCAGCCCCAGGCCTACATATGTACCCTCCTCTTGAATCTCCCTCCCATCTCCCACCCCATCCCATCTGTCTAGGTTGTGACATAGGGAGATTCTTTAAAAGATAGGACTAGAACTACCATGTGGTCCAACAATCCTGTTTCTTTTTAAATTCATTGGTGACAGGTAATCAAACATCTTCACTTCTCTTTAGCTTGAAAACGCTTGCTGTGCTGTGCACAAGTAGCTCAAGGGTCAGCAAGGACCTTAAAACCATTTAAACTGGTGTATCCCAAAGAACTGATCCATGAATCATTCTAAAAGTCAGCAGGAGGGAAAAAAAAAGAGAGAGAGACTTTCTATTAAGACAGATGTATTCAGAGAACCACCTTTTATTGAAAGATAATAACCTTCCTACTTTGTAGGTTTTAAAGTGGCTGGGTTTAATGAAATGATGGCTTGAGGTTGTTTTCTCAAGGGATGACACTGAGGACAAAGTTATCAATCAGCCTGGTCTGAGGAGGGGTGGGGATTTTCTCGGCAGGATACCACTCCTTTAATTTGGTAACCACTCTTTTAGTTGAAAGCCCATGGGATGCTGGGGTTACCCTCCTCCTGTTACCAAGTCCCCATCCAGTAGAGGTGTTTGCACTGGGAGCCCCCTTCCCCAAGGCGGGTACTCCTCTCAGACACTGTGGCTAGGGCTAGAGAAGAACTGATCTTCTGTAGAACTTGTGTAATCATAACCCAGGGAAGTGCCTGGGAGACAGAGCACAGGTGGATGGGGAGATGGAGGGTGGGCTTTGGGCGGAGGGTTTGATTGCCATGGCCAAAGCAGAAATGCCCATGAGCTTGAGTTAGTGGCACGAGTTAATTGCGTGGTAATTAAATACTAACGTGGCTGATCAGAGGAACTGTGTAATTGAGGCTTAATAAAATGTGGCGTGCTCAGTAAACCATTGCGTTGTCTTCCCAGGACTGTAGGCAGCACCATCAGGAGAAGCACAGATATCTTTTAACAAGCTGTTTTTTTTGCCCTGTTCTGCCCTCTTGTCTTGTAAGGAAGATAGATGAGGGGTTTCTCTAACATAAAGAGCTCAGTTCCCTATCAGTCATACCTGAAAAACAGACTCATAGCTTTATATGAGATAATCTTTTAGTACTTGATTTTTGACAAAATGTTTACTTGCTATCCTTAGTAAAATTTCAAGATTTTCATTTTTTTTCTCTTCATTGTAGATTTTTAGATTTCTTTCTTTTTTGTACTTTTCATTGGAGAATAAGTATGTTTCCATGTAAATTCTTTATAGTGGTTCTCCGAGTAAGCCTTAATTAGTGTATTTGATAGAGATGAATAAATGTACCATTTAATCCTGGTGATAAATTTAAAAATGAGATATTTTCTTCTAGATGAATTTTTTTAACATGTATTTTTATTTATTTATTTATTTATCATCCGTCTTTATTCTTTGTCATGTGAGGTCCTCCCATTGCAGTGGCCTCTCTTGTTGCAGAGCACGAGCTCTGGGTTGCATGCACTACAGAGCACTGGCTCGTAATTGGACACACCAGTCCACCCACTCTGCAACACATGGGATCTTCCCAGGCCGGGGATCAAACCACTGCCCTTTGCACTGCAAGGCGGACTCTTTACCCACCGTACCACTGGGGAAGCCCTCTAGATGAATTTTTAAACCCAACAGAATGATCATGGAAGTAAATTTTTCTTTCTTTTTATTTTAAAATGGTGAGTGTTTAAAATAAAAGTAGCCAGATTGGTATTACGTTGAAAAAAAAAAAGGGAAATAAGTTATTTTTAGATATATTTTAGCTTTGACTAAATGATAAAAAGTAAATTTTTATAGCTTAGTTTATTATCTTAAATTAGCCTTGAGAATGTGTGCCCAAGCTTTGAGCATAAATTTTTTAGTTTAAAATTGTTCAAGGCTTATGTTTTCCTTTTTACTATAGATTATTTTCTGTGATACTTTTAGCCTATTAAAGGTTTGTATATAGCCATTGTTCTTCCTTCTTTCTGTGAACAGAAGAATACTCTATTACTTCTTTTTTTAAAATATTTATTTTCTTGGCTGTGATGAGTACTGGGTCTTGGCTGCTGTGTTCTGGCTTTCTCTAGTTCTGGCAAGTGGGGTACTCTCGTTGTGGATGGCTTCTCTTGCTGCAGAGCACAGGCTCCAGGCTCGCAAGCTCAGTAGTTGTGGTGCATGGGCCTTGTTGCTCTGAGGCATGTGGAATCTTCCCAGACCAAGGATCAAATCTGTGTCCGCTGCATTGGCAGGCAGAGTCTTATCCTCTGTACCACCTGGGAAGTCCTAATCTATTACTTCTAATCACTATTCTTTACTGTAGTGCTGCTGCACATACATGTGATGGTAAGAGTGAACACTTTTTATTTTTATTGAAGTATAGTTGATTTACAGTGTTGTGTTACTGTTGTATTTCAGGTGTACAGCAAAGTGACTGAGTTATACACGCACATATGTATTATTCTTTTTTCAGATTCTTTTCCATTATGGGTTATTACAGCATATGGAATATAGTTCCCTGTAGTAACAGGGGGTCCCTGTTGTTTATTTTATATGTAGCAGTGTGTATCTGTTAATCCCAAACTGCTCATTTTTCCTCTCTCCCCTTCACCCCATTGGTAACTATAAGTTTGTTTTCTGTCTGTGAGTCTGTTTTATAAATTCATTGATATCATTTAAGTGATACCATATGATATTTGTCTTTCTCTGTCTGACTCACCTTATTTAGTATGATAATCTCTAGGTTCATCCATGTTGCTGCAAATGACATTATTTCATTCCTTTTTTTTTTTTTAATAACAGCACAATTTTTTTTTTTAATTTTAGCCCCCTTTATTGGTTTTTTATTTATTTATTTTTCATCCATGTCTATTCTTCAGCCTGTGTGGCCCTCCCATTGCAGTGACCTCTCTCCTTGCAGAGCACTGGCTCTGGGCACATGCGCTCCAGAGCACTGACTCGTAATTGGACACACCAGTCCAGCCACTCCAGGGCACGTGGGCTCTTCCTGGGCCAGGGATGGAACTGGTGCCCCTTACACAGCAAGGCAGACTCTTTACCCACTGGACCACTGTCAGGGAAGCCCTATTTTTAGTTTTTTTTTTTTTAGGAGCCTCCATACTGTTTTCCATAGTGCCTGTACCAATATCCATTCCCACCAACAGCATAGGAGAGTTCTCTTTTCCTATGGCCTCTCAACATATATTGTTTGTCAACTTTTTGATGACAGTTTGGCCAGTGTGAGCTGATACCTCATTGTAGTTTGGCTTTGCATTTCTCTAATTAAAACCATTTGCTCCAGGCTCGCAAGCTCAGCAGTTGTGGTGCATGGGCCTTGTTGCTCTGAGGCATGTGGAATCTTCCCAGACCAAGGATCAAATCTGTGTCCGCTGCATTGGCAGGCAGAGTCTTATCCTCTGTACCACCTGGGAAGTCCTAATCTATTACTTCTAATCACTATTCTTTACTGTAGTGCTGCTGCACATACATGTGATGGTAAGAGTGAACACTTTTTATTTTTATTGAAGTATAGTTGATTTACAGTGTTGTGTTACTGTTGTATTTCAGGTGTACAGCAAAGTGACTGAGTTATACACGCACATATGTATTATTCTTTTTTCAGATTCTTTTCCATTATGGGTTATTACAGCATATGGAATATAGTTCCCTGTAGTAACAGGGGGTCCCTGTTGTTTATTTTATATGTAGCAGTGTGTATCTGTTAATCCCAAACTGCTCATTTTTCCTCTCTCCCCTTCACCCCATTGGTAACTATAAGTTTGTTTTCTGTCTGTGAGTCTGTTTTATAAATTCATTGATATCATTTAAGTGATACCATATGATATTTGTCTTTCTCTGTCTGACTCACCTTATTTAGTATGATAATCTCTAGGTTCATCCATGTTGCTGCAAATGACATTATTTCATTCCTTTTTTTTTTTTTAATAACAGCACAATTTTTTTTTTTAATTTTAGCCCCCTTTATTGGTTTTTTATTTATTTATTTTTCATCCATGTCTATTCTTCAGCCTGTGTGGCCCTCCCATTGCAGTGACCTCTCTCCTTGCAGAGCACTGGCTCTGGGCACATGCGCTCCAGAGCACTGACTCGTAATTGGACACACCAGTCCAGCCACTCCAGGGCACGTGGGCTCTTCCTGGGCCAGGGATGGAACTGGTGCCCCTTACACAGCAAGGCAGACTCTTTACCCACTGGACCACTGTCAGGGAAGCCCTATTTTTAGTTTTTTTTTTTTAAGGAGCCTCCATACTGTTTTCCATAGTGCCTGTACCAATATCCATTCCCACCAACAGCATAGGAGAGTTCTCTTTTCCTATGGCCTCTCCAACATATATTGTTTGTCAACTTTTTGATGACAGTTTGGCCAGTGTGAGCTGATACCTCATTGTAGTTTGGCTTTGCATTTCTCTAATAATTAACAATGACAAGCGGACACTTTTGTAGATGGATGTGCCATAAACCAGGCTCTACTACCAGTATTTTATTATTTACTATTTTTTTAGCCTTTCTAACAACCCTAGGGTGAAAGTTCTGTACTTATCTTCATTTTATAGATACAGAAACTAAGCTACAGATTAGTTAATAACTTGCGTAGGATCCCATCGTCTGTAGTGGTAGAGTCAGGGTTTGAACCAAGGAGGACTGGTTCTAGGATCTTTGATTGTAGCCGTCACCCTCTGCATCCTGTCTGCTTATACCGTTGATGCTGGTGGTGATGATGTTGAGTGGGTCAGGATTTTAGAGTCACTGCTTCAAATAATAGGCTTTTCTTTTTTTTCTATTAAGAATTTGTTTGGAAGAATGACTCTTGTATGTTAAAACCTCACTCAGTTTAATAGTAGAGCCTATTTGCTTTAGCCAGTCGTGGATCACAGCATTTGTTACATGTTATTCCATGGATGACCTTCTATTTCTGTTATTTTATGAATGTGTACCTTGTGATACGCATCGTAAAATACAAATGTACCAGTTGACACTTCAGACCTGTTTGAGTGAGCCGGATTCCAAGGGATCTTCTGCTAGACCTAGTTTCTGAAGGATGATTTAGCACTGGAATTCTACTTCTGACTCAGCAGCCGCGTGTGGAGTGTCCATCTGCACTTGCATCCTTGGCTCACTTGGCCTGGGACACACATGCTCTAAGAACTGGCTCCATCCAGCCCTCTGACCCCACCCTGCTAGCATCTCACTGATCCCACAGAGCCAGGGAGAAAACGGGTTTAGGGGAGCCTGTCAGTTCTTGGCCTTTCACATGCCTCACTTCCCAGCAGGACCACCAACCAGCCTGCCTTGGCCACTGCCCACTTCCTTCCTCCCTGCCTGGAGCACTCTTGACTTGGCCTCTTACCAATTGGGCTCCCTAGAGAGAGAGAATCTAATGGCTTTGATTCAGTGTCCACATCCTGTTGTTTCTCAATAAGAAAATGAAGCATTAAGGCTGGGGTTTGGATAGAGAGGTTAGTTTCAAATTAATTCTGTATGTAAAACTCTTTATTTTTATAAGCCATGTGAAACAAAATGTCCTTAATACGTAGGAGAGGTTTTCAGGTTGGAATCCTATCCACAGTCTGTATTTTCCCATTCTTTTTGATGGATCGCTGGCAGTTGGTTAAGCACAGTTTCCAAAGTGAGCTAGTAAGTAACGGTTTTAGGGCCCCAAATGGCCCACGTTCAGCTTCCTTGCTCATGAAATGTCTTGTCAGTCCTTCAGTCAGCACTGGGGACCCACCAGAACACGCTGTCTTCTCAAGGACTTGGGGTTGTAGTGGCGTAGAGACCCAGAGGGTAGGGGCACTGGCCACAGGGTCCATCAGACTTGGGTACTGCTTAGTGGCTCTCTGGTTTTGGGGAAATGTTTTATCTCTCTGAGGGTCTGTTTCTTAAGCTGTAAAATGGGAATATATCGACTCTTCTCTTAGTCTAGAGTTGAGATCGGGCTTCCCTGGTGGCTCAGATGGTAAGGAATCCGCCTATAATACAGAAGACCCAGGTTCAATCCCTGGGCCAGGAAGATATCTTGGAGAAGGGAATGGCTACCCACTCTAGTATTCTTGCTTGGAGAATTCCATGGACAAAGAAGCTGAGACAATTTAGGTAATGAAATATTAGCGACATAGGTATATGGTGATGATACATGCTGAATATGTGGATCTTACCTGACACATAATAAACTTCTTTGAGTTGGGTCTAGCACTTAGCACGTCATTTAATTTGTAAGTTATGGTTGTTTTAGCCCAGGACACCTTATGGAGCCTCTGTTTCTTGTCCCCTGTTGATCTGCCTTTGATGACGTTTTGCCCACCTCAGGGCCACAGTGTGGTTGGTGATTTGCAGCTGCAGGGTAGACTGTGGCTGCCCAGGCACCAGGATTGCCCTGCCTCTGCCTACTGGATGCCTCCAGGCCTTGAAACAACTCAGAATTTATAGTATTTATTTTTGTGGATGTGAAAGAAGAGAACCTCTAGAGTATGCCGAGTATAAAGTGGTACCACACGCCCTTCTCCATTCCAGAAAAGGTAAGTGTATTTGGAAGGAAGTGTGAAAGTTAAAATGCACAGATTGTCCCTTGGCCCTGTGCTAAGGGTGTAGTCGGTACAATTCCAAAGCATTTTGCTAGCCAGTTCCTGCCGTACCAGTGGGCTGACTACCACTTGTATGTTGTCCATCTCCCGCTGAGGGCTAGGTTCTGCAGCAGGGCCTCCTTTTGTCCTCACTAAGGAGTGACCCTCCTTCTGGGCTGGGCTGTTTCTGAGGAGTGATTCACTAAAGGTGACGGGCAGCTACCAGTGGCACTTCAGCCGAGTAAAACATACAGGCATCTGACGGGTCCGACAGCCGATTTTTCGTGTTTAGACATCTTTCTAAGTTAAAGAAGGACTGATGGGGAAGAAAAAGGGGCGGCGGGGGCGGGGGGGGGGGCGGGCTGACGAGATTATAGGACTTACTGTCTACTTTTACATGAAAAATTCAAGAGCCACCTCCTGCCCCGCCCAAAAGGTTGGGTCCAGTTTCAAACTGCCCACTGGAGGCTTGTGAATTTCTCTAAATTGTCCTATTTTTTTTCTTATGAATACTTGAATTTCCTCTTTCATCGCATAGTGCATTTTATCTGTTTTAATGTAGAAATAGCATTTTTCTTCCCAAATGCTGGGGGAAGATTGACTTGCCTGAAAGAGATGGCACATTTGTCTTGTAGCTTTCCCGCCCACGGTGCACCCCTGGGGGAGACATGTAACAAGGCCTCTCTGCTCCCGACAGAAGAATGTCTTATGGAGGATGTCGCCATGCTTCGTGAGTTTCTAGAGATTAATACTTTTTAGGTTTTCACTCCTAATTCTTTCATGTATTTATTTAGTTGTTTGTTTCTGGCTGTGTGAGGGCTTTTTCTGGTTGCAGTGGGGGGTACTCTCTAGTTACAGCGCACGGTCTCTCACTGTGGTTACTCCTCTTGTTTTGGAGCATGGTTTCTAGTGCGCGCAGGCTCAGTAGTTGTGGTGCACAAGCTTAGTTGCTCTGGTGGCATGTGGAATCTTCCTGGACCAGGGATCGAACTTGTTTCCCCTGCATTAGCAGGCAGTTTCTTAACCACTGGAGCACCAGAGAGGTCCTTACTCCTAAGTCTTAACATTTAACTCAAATTTCGTTGATTGACCATTGTGGAATTTCTAGAGATGAATACTTCCAATGCAGGATGTATTCCAACTGTTTTCTTGAGCCATGATTGAATGAGCAGCCCCATTTTTCTAGGTTTCTTGTCTTTAGTTCAAACAAAAGTAGGTCTTTAACTTGCCTTCAGGTGGTCTTTTTTTGGATGTCTTACTGAGAAGCCGGTAGCAACCTGGTTGGTTTTAACCCTCTCTGTAAAGGGCTATGAGTTAAAGGCCTCCTTGTGGTGGCTCCGTTTCAGTGCCCACAAGAATACCCTTTGTTTAAAAAAATAAAAAAGAATACCCTTTGTTGCTGACTAGGTTCTGGTCCTGGATCAGACCTAGAGGCTGATGAATCTTAGCTTAATACAGCTGAATGAATTTTTCAGTTTGCCATGCCCCAACATACTCTTCTAGCCCCTCGATTTCTCTGCATGGTTTGAGTCTGTCATAGCAAAGGAAGATTTCCTCTTTTAATGGTGACATGCCTACAGATCATGGACGGAGCGTCACTTCTAGGGCCCTCTGGCTGAGTTTGCTCTGTCTCTTCTCTTTGAATGACTCATTTCTGGGCCTATTCAGAAATGTCTCCTGGTTGAACACCTTTTTTGTTTGTTTGTTTTCTACACCTAAGGTTTTCTTTATTCTTGGTAACATTATGAAGCTAAATACCACGGTAACTCTAAAAAGACCCGTGTCACAGAAACCTTGATTGCTATATATGCTTTTCATGACTAAACCAGCCCTCTGCCTTCCCTATCAAGATGTTTATTGATATACTTCAGAAATATAGATGATAATTGTTCAGAGGCAAGATTTTATATTTTCTTCTAATAGGTGACTTTTGAAATTCTGTGATTTTATTCGCTTAACAGATGTTGGACCAACTATTGATAATTCTTGGGTTCCCCGTACATTGAGGTGAATAAAAAGTTAGGAGATGTTTGCTTATGCGTTACTTACCCACAGTGTCTTTGTTTCTTGGACGGAGAAACCATCCTGCCATAGCCTTCCGTGCTATGCTGCTGGTTTGGGTGAGAATGTTTGATGAAGGGTACTCTGCAGTCATTTGCAGACCTACAATGCTGTCCTCTTCCGCTTGGGTTTGGAGCAATGTCTGCTTCCCATTCACCTAGCCTGCAAAATCGAATACTTTGTCTTTCTCAAATCATTCTTTTTTAGACTTCATCTCAAGACAGTCTGTTATAGACTGAATGTTTTTTTTCTCACAAAGTGGATATGTTGAAGTCCTAACCCCTAGTGTGATCATGTTAGGAGGTGGGCCTCTGGGAGGTGATTAGGTCATGAGAGGGGAGCCCTCATGAATGAGATCATAGGTGCTGCATGCTCAGTTGTGTCTGACTCTTTGCCAACCCCATCCACTATAGCCTGCCAGGCTCCTCTGTCCATGGACTTTTCCAGGCAGGAATACTGGAGTGGGTTTCCATTTCCTTCTCCAGGGGATCTTCCCAACCCAGGGACTGAACCTGTGACTCTTGCATCTCTTGCACTGGCAGGTGAATTCTTTACCACTAGTGCCACCCAAAAGAGATAACTCTCAGCTCCCTCGCCCCTCCCACTGCGTGAGGTCATAGGCAAGAAGATGGCTGTCTATGAACCAGGTTATGGAGCCTCATTAGACATTGAATTTGCTGGCGCCATGATCCTGCATTCTCCAGAATGTGAAAAAGTACCTTATTTATATGACTCAGATTGTCGTATTTTTTAAAAACCTTTTATTTTTTATTGGACTTTAGCCAGTTAACACTGTGGTGATGGTTTCAGGTGAACACCAAAGGGACTCTGCCATGCACACGCATACGTCCTTGTTATGGCAGCCTGAATGGACCACGTGCCCTCTGACCCCTTGTTCTCTGGTGTGACATAGAAACCCAGTTGGCCATCAGAGCCCTTCTGACAAGGGTGGCCCGTGTCTTCCTGCCAGAGCCTCATCTCCCCACGCCACCTCCTGTGTCAAGTTCCTCCTCCCGTGTGAAGTCCAGCTCTGAAGGCTGGTATGATTTTGCCACACGTTTCTTTTCCTTGCTTGTCCACCCGTCGCTAGGCACAGGTATCCACCTCCTCCCTCGAAGTCCAGCTGCAGTGATTTCCTCCTCTGCACATTTTCTTGTCCACTTACTGCCTGCCAGTGGGATGGTGCTTCCTCCCCAAGCCTCTGTGACGCGTCATCTCACTCAGCTCATGTTCTTTCTCTATGCCTTCAGTTCCTTACACTATTGTAAATATTGGGTTTCCTTCATCTTCGGAGAAGGGGATGTCTTATAGCCTGGGGTCCATGTGGGCAGTGGAGCAGAGTGCATCTGACAGTTGTGTAGACCTGAGTTCGCTTCCTGCTCCTGCCTCTCAGTTGTGTGCCCTTGGGCAAGTCGTTTCACCCTCAGCAACCCCTGGAAATGGCCCATCATTCTCAGTGGGGTGACTGCGAGAATGGAAGTTGAAATGGGACAGCCAGGTAAGGGGCCTTGTAAAATGTCCTGCACACGGGAAGCGTGTGGTCAATGCTCATTCAATCCTAACAGGATCTAGAAACAGCTGTGCATAAAATTGGTGCTCAGTAAATATTGACTGAATTGCAATCCCTCTCAGAGCTTGTAGGTAGTTCGCAGCTGCTGATCAAATTGGCATATAAGTCTGTAGCCTGGTGTGTGGGAGCTGTGAGTCAGGCTCTATCTCAGATTTCTTTTTAAAATATTTATTTATACATTCATTTTTGGCTACACTGTGTCTTCTTTGCCCTGCATGGGCTTTCTCTAGTTGGGGGTAACTTGGGGCTTCTCATTATGCTGGCTTCTTTTGTAGAGCATGGGTGCTGGAGTACATGGGCTTCCTAACTGTTGCACATGGGTTCACTAGTTGCAGCTCATGGGCTCTAGAGCCCCGACTCAGTCATGGTGGCACACAGACTTAGTTGCCTGGCTGCATATGGGATCTTCCCAGACAAGGGATTGAACTCTCATCCCTTGCATTGCAAGGCAGATTCTTAACCCCTGGACCACCAGGGAAGCCCTAATTTCTGTCTTTACTAGAGGCAGAGAATGTTTCAGATCTCTTACATGGTAATTTCTTCACTCCCAGGTCCCCTAATTGAAGTAAGAGAGAAAGTTCCTTGTTGGGGAGCAGGCAGGCACCCCGGTGTTTTCTTTGCTCTAATTTGGAGGGCCTGTCTTTCTTCTGTCTTGCTTAAACTATGTGCACAGCACCCACTGTGACTGGCCCCTTCCCGCTCCTTCCACAAGTCTCTCGAAGGCTACCAGCCTCGTACGCACATGTCTCCAATTCTTTCTCAGTTCTTTTCTGTAATTAATTTCCCAGAGGTCCTCTTTTTATTACTTGAGAGCAAAACTTTGGAACAGATTATGAATGAGGTTTTGCTTGCTTTCATTATGTTGGTAGTATGTTGAAAAAAAAAAAAGGCTATAAAACTTCATCCAACGTGTCAGTGAAATACAATTCTCTTAAGAAGGTCAAATGTGGTGCCTTCAAGAGAACTCTCCAGTGGTCTTCCTTTAAAACTATATATGATATGTTTGGAACAGAGTTTTAATGTGGCTTTTTTTCTCTCAGAGGTCTTTCCTACTTTGTATTAGGCAGATGAGGTTGTTCAATGAAGAGTAATAATTAATTCAGAATAGTCATTAGCATGTAAACATACTCTGACCTTCGAGTACCTTTGAAGGAAATTTCATAGTTCATGGACCCAGACATTTGACAGAGGGAAGAAGGCAGAAATTGTACATCAGTTTGGTGTATTATTTCAAGACGTGGAAGTTTAGTTCTGAGGCAGCTTGTGATGATAATTGAAGAGTTAAAGACTTGCAGAGTTGGGGTAACTGGGGTTCTCATTATGCTGGCTTCTTTTGAAACATGGGTGCTGGAGTACATGGGCTTCCTAACTGTTGCACATGGGTTCACTAGTTGCAGCTCATGGGCTCTAGAGCCCCGACTCAGTCATGGTGGCACACAGACTTAGTTGCCTGGCTGCATATGGGATCTTCCCAGACAAGGGATTGAACTCTCATCCCTTGCATTGCAAGGCAGATTCTTAACCCCTGGACCACCAGGGAAGCCCTAATTTCTGTCTTTACTAGAGGCAGAGAATGTTTCAGATCTCTTACATGGTAATTTCTTCACTCCCAGGTCCCCTAATTGAAGTAAGAGAGAAAGTTCCTTGTTGGGGAGCAGGCAGGCACCCCGGTGTTTTCTTTGCTCTAATTTGGAGGGCCTGTCTTTCTTCTGTCTTGCTTAAACTATGTGCACAGCACCCACTGTGACGGGCCCCCTTTCCCCGCTCCTTCCACAAGTCTCTCGAAGGCTACCAGCCTCGTACGCACATGTCTCCAATTCTTTCTCAGTTCTTTTCTGTAATTAATTTCCCAGAGGTCCTCTTTTTATTACTTGAGAGCAAAACTTTGGAACAGATTATGAATGAGGTTTTGCTTGCTTTCATTATGTTGGTAGTATGTTGAAAAAAAAAAAAAAGGCTATAAAACTTCATCCAACGTGTCAGTGAAATACAATTCTCTTAAGAAGGTCAAATGTGGTGCCTTCAAGAGAACTCTCCAGTGGTCTTCCTTTAAAACTATATATGATATGTTTGGAACAGAGTTTTAATGTGGCTTTTTTTCTCTCAGAGGTCTTTCCTACTTTGTATTAGGCAGATGAGGTTGTTCAATGAAGAGTAATAATTAATTCAGAATAGTCATTAGCATGTAAACATACTCTGACCTTCGAGTACCTTTGAAGGAAATTTCATAGTTCATGGACCCAGACATTTGACAGAGGGAAGAAGGCAGAAATTGTACATCAGTTTGGTGTATTATTTCAAGACGTGGAAGTTTAGTTCTGAGGCAGCTTGTGATGATAATTGAAGAGTTAAAGACTTGCAGAGTTGTAAACTGCATTTAATCTTTAAGCCGCCCTTAAGTGAGTGTTCAGCAGATATTGTCACTAAATAATGGACACAGCTAGTGAGAAGAGTTAAATCAGCTTGGGGTGTAGGATTAACAACCCGGGGAGGTGAACGCTTTTACTCAAGGAAGATGTGTTTCTTTATGTATCTCATATACACTGAGGTGAGCAGAAATCTAAGTTGGAAAGCTTTTAGGGAGTGGAGCAGGTCTGTGCAAAGGTGGAGACCTGAAGCGTAGGGACGTCTGTGCCTTTGAACTCTCCACCTCTGTTGCCTCGAATGATGGTGCTGAGTTAGAGAAGATCTAAGGTCCATCGGAATGCTCTGCTTATGTCTCTGATTTTTGTGATCTCCTGTTTAAGCTATGTGGTAGGTGGCTGGCTGCAGTCGCTCTCTCCCGGTGTAATTCTGACCCTTGAAAAAAGGAAATTTATTGTGTCCATTAGTAGCTATTGCTCCTGTTACTTCACCATTGTGTGTGAAATTGTATCATAAGTTTGTTCATTTTTATGGTTTTGTGCATTAAGTAAGTCCATGTGTTTATCTACTACAATGTACCCACTTTACTGTCGTCGGTGTTTGCAGACTTTGCCTGTGCCAGAGAGCCAGCGACTGCGGTCTTGTTTTCTGGTGCACCTGCACACGGAATTTAAGCCTTCTCTTTCCTGTTTTCTTTGAGATATAACTATTGCAGGATTCTGTTATTTGTGGAGTTCCATAATCTTTCTGGTGAGCATTCTCATCTAAGGAAAAGATGCTTCAGAGTTTTCCTTTGTATTAGGCAGATGAGGTTGTTCAATGAAGAGTAATAATTAATTCAGAATAGTCATTAGCATGTAAACATACTCTGACCTTCGAGTACCTTTGAAGGAAATTTCATAGTTCATGGACCCAGACATTTGACAGAGGGAAGAAGGCAGAAATTGTACATCAGTTTGGTGTATTATTTCAAGACGTGGAAGTTTAGTTCTGAGGCAGCTTGTGATGATAATTGAAGAGTTAAAGACTTGCAGAGTTGTAAACTGCATTTAATCTTTAAGCCGCCCTTAAGTGAGTGTTCAGCAGATATTGTCACTAAATAATGGACACAGCTAGTGAGAAGAGTTAAATCAGCTTGGGGTGTAGGATTAACAACCCGGGAGGTGAACGCTTTTACTCAAGGAAGATGTGTTTCTTTATGTATCTCATATACACTGAGGTGAGCAGAAATCTAAGTTGGAAAGCTTTTAGGGAGTGGAGCAGGTCTGTGCAAAGGTGGAGACCTGAAGCGTAGGGACGTCTGTGCCTTTGAACTCTCCACCTCTGTTGCCTCGAATGATGGTGCTGAGTTAGAGAAGATCTAAGGTCCATCGGAATGCTCTGCTTATGTCTCTGATTTTTGTGATCTCCTGTTTAAGCTATGTGGTAGGTGGCTGGCTGCAGTCGCTCTCTCCCGGTGTAATTCTGACCCTTGAAAAAAGGAAATTTATTGTGTCCATTAGTAGCTATTGCTCCTGTTACTTCACCATTGTGTGTGAAATTGTATCATAAGTTTGTTCATTTTTATGGTTTTGTGCATTAAGTAAGTCCATGTGTTTATCTACTACAATGTACCCACTTTACTGTCGTCGGTGTTTGCAGACTTTGCCTGTGCCAGAGAGCCAGCGACTGCGGTCTTGTTTTCTGGTGCACCTGCACACGGAATTTAAGCCTTCTCTTTCCTGTTTTCTTTGAGATATAACTATTGCAGGATTCTGTTATTTGTGGAGTTCCATAATCTTTCTGGTGAGCATTCTCATCTAAGGAAAAGATGCTTCAGAGGTTTACAGGATTGTTACTTACGTAGAAGTTGTCTTTAGCCTGACCTGTGTAGACATGCTACCAGTGACTCAGTGATCGGTGTTGAAGAGAGAACTCCATGTGGGTTCTGGTTTATTTTATCGTCTTCATTTTAGCTTCCCTGTATAGCTGACTGCATTTTATATCAGACTCCTGTGAATTCTCATGGCAGTGATGAGATCCTAAAGGATAAATACATCAGCAGCACGTTCCTGGTACTCCTCTGGTAGGCACCCGTTGTCTTCCTTTTGTATCTGTTGATCACACCCATTCCAGCCGTGCTTGTGATATGTCACTTTTGAACAATAGCTCACTGAATCCCATGCTGGTAGACTCCTCATTCAACAAGAGTCTAAGAGGAGAGGGGCAGTTCCAGTAGGACATGGCCGTGACAAATTGAAGTCACAACAAATCCCCAAACCCAAGATACTGGAGGACACACCTCCGCCTTGAGGGTGAGCCGATCCAACTGGCTCTGTCTATAGAGAGAGCTGTGGCTTTTGAGAACACGGCATGTTCAAGTAGAGCTCATGTCTTTTTCTGCCGTTGAGGTTGCAGTTTGTCTTAAACTGTTAGTATTTATTGGCTGAGGCTGAGGCAGGATTGAAAGAGGACTTGATGTATTCATAATTTATGATTGGTTTGGGGCAACCAAAGCATTTTGAAAAACGAGGTTCAGAGTAATATGTGATTTTCTGTTCTCTCTTCCTGGCAAGTGACACACAGCCTCGTACCCGCCTCGCTTTATATGCTCAGTGTTTTTATGTGGGTCATAGGTTTTGAGTCTTAATCACTTTACACTGACATCTAGTTGGTTGTACTCCTCTGTCTGAAGAATTCTAAATTTCACTTGAGATTTGTTTTGACTACAAATAAGACAAAATGTATCTGTCAGAGAAGGGAACAGGCTCACTGTGTGGAGTTGTCAGTGACCTATAATTATCTCAAGTCCTTGATTTCAACTTGGGATGCATGCTTGCTTTTAGACAGCTGCTCCAGCCTGAAGAAGCCTGCCTCTACCCTCTGTTTCATTTTTTCCCCATGACTGGAGACCCAGGGTCCTTCTGCCTTGCATACTGTCAGTCTCTGCTGGCCTGGCTTAATTGGTCGGAATCTTTGGTAGGCAGGTGATCAATCTCTTCACTACTTACTGGCCTTAGGCTATGCAGTCCTTCTTAGTAGCTGTGCCTCACATCATTAGGATAGTGGAAAGGTGTGTTTTGAGTTGTCTGCAGGAGATTTCACGTAAGAGGTGAAGTGTGCAATTGTCTGATAGAGGCAGAATACTATTTTGGTAAACTTGGCCCAGAGTCTTCTTGTCAAGGCATAGGTTGAGCAGAGAGGAGGCAGATGTGAGGGACTCGTTTGGATCACCATGTGTTGCTCTAACTGTGATGCTGAAGATGGGGAGGTGGCAGGGAACCACTCCGTCTCCTTGCCCACGTGGGCACTGAGCACTGAACATTGGTGAATATGAGTGAGTGAGCTCATGAAATTTCAGTGGGACGTGGAATAGGGGACGTCTCTGCAGCCAAGGACAGTGAGAGGTTGTGTTATGGACTGGGAGGATTCCGTCCCCCACCCTCCTGTTCTGTCCCTCCCGCCTCCCCCTTTCCTCTTGTCTGTCTGTCCCTCTTGACTGCTCCTTAGGCTCACTCCTCCCCATATGTCCTCTTCTTTCCCTTCCTACTACAAACTCCTGTTAATAGACAATCACAGGAGAATTTGAAATATTTGTTCTGCTTGGAATAAAATATGAGGTTTCATGTTTTTGTTTGGAAAGTGGCTGAATTACGTTGTTACAGAAACAAAGATACCCCAAGCACAGTTGTGCCTGGTTTTCTATTTCAGTTTGTTAGGGGTTTTGGTTTTGTACCGCATCTTCTCCTAAGGGTGCTGGAGGAAAAGGACGTGGTGATCACTGTTTCGTGATGAGTCTGAGTAGTTATTCCTTGCTTCGGCATTTTAATTTGGTCCCTGTTTTTTGTTTTTTTTTTAAGTAAGCAAAAATAACTCTGCCGTAGAGGTTGTTTGAAAACTCTGTTTGCATTCTAATTAATAAAAAAAAAGTCACATATGCTGTTTATGTTGTTCTAAGAGAATTAGGAGCTTCGTGCCTTACCACATTACCCATCTTGAAAACAAATGTGTTAACTCTTCCTCAAAACCTGCTGATTGGATGCTACAGAGGTTTCCTGGGCCTATTGAAACATTTCCTCCCTCCCTTTTTCGTTTTGTTAATGAAATAATTATGAGAGACTCTATAGCCCGTGTCCTAGGTTTCCTACTTAGTTATTGCTTATCCTGGCACATAGTATGTCAACTATTTTGGTAAACTTGGCCCAAAGAGTCTGCAGGAGATTTCACGTAAGAGGTGAAGTGTGCAATTGTCTGATAGAGGCAGAATACTATTTTGGTAAACTTGGCCCAGAGTCTTCTTGTCAAGGCATAGGTTGAGCAGAGAGGAGGCAGATGTGAGGGACTCGTTTGGATCACCATGTGTTGCTCTAACTGTGATGCTGAAGATGGGGAGGTGGCAGGGAACCACTCCGTCTCCTTGCCCACGTGGGCACTGAGCACTGAACATTGGTGAATATGAGTGAGTGAGCTCATGAAATTTCAGTGGGACGTGGAATAGGGGACGTCTCTGCAGCCAAGGACAGTGAGAGGTTGTGTTATGGACTGGGAGGATTCCGTCCCCCACCCTCCTGTTCTGTCCCTCCCGCCTCCCCCTTTCCTCTTGTCTGTCTGTCCCTCTTGACTGCTCCTTAGGCTCACTCCTCCCCATATGTCCTCTTCTTTCCCTTCCTACTACAAACTCCTGTTAATAGACAATCACAGGAGAATTTGAAATATTTGTTCTGCTTGGAATAAAATATGAGGTTTCATGTTTTTGTTTGGAAAGTGGCTGAATTACGTTGTTACAGAAACAAAGATACCCCAAGCACAGTTGTGCCTGGTTTTCTATTTCATTTTGTTAGGGTTTTGGTTTTGTACCGCATCTTCTCCTAAGGGTGCTGGAGGAAAAGGACGTGGTGATCACTGTTTCGTGATGAGTCTGAGTAGTTATTCCTTGCTTCGGCATTTTAATTTGGTCCCTGTTTTTTGTTTTTTTTTTAAGTAAGCAAAAATAACTCTGCCGTAGAGGTTGTTTGAAAACTCTGTTTGCATTCTAATTAATAAAAAAAAAGTCACATATGCTGTTTATGTTGTTCTAAGAGAATTAGGAGCTTCGTGCCTTACCACATTACCCATCTTGAAAACAAATGTGTTAACTCTTCCTCAAAACCTGCTGATTGGATGCTACAGAGGTTTCCTGGGCCTATTGAAACATTTCCTCCCTCCCTTTTTCGTTTTGTTAATGAAATAATTATGAGAGACTCTATAGCCCGTGTCCTAGGTTTCCTACTTAGTTATTGCTTATCCTGGCACATAGTATGTCAACTAGTTAAACCTCAGTTTTCTCATCTGAAAAATGGGAGTGTTGCTTTTACCCATCTGTCAGGTTTCTATGTAGAGTGAGAGAGTTTATAAAGCACTAACTCTGGGCCTGGCACATGGTGAGAACTCAACAGATGTTGGCTTGTAGCCTTCCTTTGTGGTTACTTGTGCCTGAGGCAGGAAGGAGTCCAGGGCTTGGAGAGGTAGGGAGAGGATAGCTCCTGAAGAGAAATTCAAGTTCAGATTTCAGGTCACTAGTGTAGGATGTTAAGTGAGATTTTATTGTTTTTGTTTTGTTTTTTAAAATCAGTTGCTTTATTCTAGTTTTGATTTTTAAAATATCTCATATTGCAGACATTGCAAATTATTTATTTTTAATACTTGCTTAGATATGTTTTTAAGTGACACAATTGTTAGCTTATATTTTAGATCAGAGTTTGGATCTATATACACAATAGTAAACTATTAGCAGTTAGATTTTTTTTAATTTTTATTTTACTTTTTACTTTTACAGAGTTTTGTTGTTTACAGATATGTATGATCCCAGATTAGTCATATGGTTTTAAACATATGTGAATCTCAGATATTTCAACTGGAAATTAAGTTCCTATCTGTCTCATTAGTTTCGAGGACATTATAAATTGATGATGAGGACTTATTAAAGAAGCTTAACCTTGGAGTGGGATAAGACGTGCAAGCGTATGGTACACAGTAGAGAGCTACTCATTAGTGTAGTATTTTGAGCGTAGGATGGACACATGATGCTGAAAGAATAGATAATGATATCAAGATTTATTGAGCACTTACTATCAGGATCTGAGTGTGGAATACTGTTCTAATTAATAAAAAGTCACATATGCTGTTTATGTTGTTCTAAGAGAATTAGGAGCTTCGTGCCTTACCACATTACCCATCTTGAAAACAAATGTGTTAACTCTTCCTCAAAACCTGCTGATTGGATGCTACAGAGGTTTCCTGGGCCTATTGAAACATTTCCTCCCTCCCTTTTTCGTTTTGTTAATGAAATAATTATGAGAGACTCTATAGCCCGTGTCCTAGGTTTCCTACTTAGTTATTGCTTATCCTGGCACATAGTATGTCAACTAGTTAAACCTCAGTTTTCTCATCTGAAAAATGGGAGTGTTGCTTTTACCCATCTGTCAGGTTTCTATGTAGAGTGAGAGAGTTTATAAAGCACTAACTCTGGGCCTGGCACATGGTGAGAACTCAACAGATGTTGGCTTGTAGCCTTCCTTTGTGGTTACTTGTGCCTGAGGCAGGAAGGAGTCCAGGGCTTGGAGAGGTAGGGAGAGGATAGCTCCTGAAGAGAAATTCAAGTTCAGATTTCAGGTCACTAGTGTAGGATGTTAAGTGAGATTTTATTGTTTTTGTTTTGTTTTTTAAAATCAGTTGCTTTATTCTAGTTTTGATTTTTAAAATATCTCATATTGCAGACATTGCAAATTATTTATTTTTAATACTTGCTTAGATATGTTTTTAAGTGACACAATTGTTAGCTTATATTTTAGATCAGAGTTTGGATCTATATACACAATAGTAAACTATTAGCAGTTAGATTTTTTTTTTAATTTTTATTTTACTTTTTACTTTTACAGAGTTTTGTTGTTTACAGATATGTATGATCCCAGATTAGTCATATGGTTTTAAACATATGTGAATCTCAGATATTTCAACTGGAAATTAAGTTCCTATCTGTCTCATTAGTTTCGAGGACATTATAAATTGATGATGAGGACTTATTAAAGAAGCTTAACCTTGGAGTGGGATAAGACGTGCAAGCGTATGGTACACAGTAGAGAGCTACTCATTAGTGTAGTATTTTGAGCGTAGGATGGACACATGATGCTGAAAGAATAGATAATGATATCGAAGATTTATTGAGCACTTACATGTCCCATCAGAGATCTGAGTGTGGTTAGACGTATTAACTTATCCATTGACAGACAAATGGATAAGCTGTGGTACATATATACAATGGAATATTACTTAGCCACAAAAAGGAATGAATTTGAGTCAGTTGTGGTGAGGCAGATGAACCTAGAGCCTGTTAGACAGAACGAAGTACGACAGAAAGAGAAAGATAAATACTGTATACTGACATGTATATGTGGAATCGACAAAGATGGTGCTGTTGACCCTATTTACGGGGCAGCAGTTGAGACACAAACGCAGAGAGCAGACTTGTGGACACTGCAGTGGAAGGAGAGGGTGGGATGAGCTGAGGGAGAATCACTGAAACACAGACACTACTGCATGTAAAATAGATAGTGGGAATTTGCTATGTGACACAGGGAGCTCAGCCTGGTGCCCTGGGACAGCCTAAGGAGTGGGAGGGACGTTCAAGAGGGAGGGGATATATGCACCTATGGCTGATACACGTTGATGTATGGCAGAAACACATACAACATTATAAAGCAACTATCCTCTGATAAAAAATAAATAAAATTTTTAAAAAGAAGGATTAACTTATTTCAACAATTCTGACATAGTTACGATTGTTCCCATGTTACACTAAATGGGTATGTGTCTTCGCCAAAGTCTTAGAGCTGTAAGTGCCAGAACTGGGTGGACGGGGTCTGAAGACTCCAGTGCCCACAGTATTGACCCCAGAGCTGGGGCTTTCAAGCCAGGTGAACCCTTCCCTCCTCACTCTGCTTTTTTGTACGAAAGGTAGACATCACCTCAACAGCTGGGGATGCTGACCCAGCATCCTTGGGTGAGGGTAAAGTAGTTCTCACTTAGTTGGTAGATGTCTCCTAAATATTAATAGGAACCAAGTCAAAGAAGTCTTGGTCTGGGCTAGTTTGTTTATTTTTTTTCTTTCTGTTACTGCTTAGAGTTTCACAAGCTGAATCCCTAGTGGCACATAAACGATACACTGAGGGAACTTGCTTCCTATACCTTCTCAGTAGGAATCATGAGCAGAAGATGATGATAGCATATTAAATGGGCTTAACCTTGGAAGTTCTGTCTCTTTGCGAAATGCAGAATTGGGAATTGATGACTCCAGGACTCTCCTACTTCCAAAAGCCGATGCAGGGTGTGCCAGCCGCTAGAATCAGGCCAGGAGGCCAAAGGGATGGAAAACAAGGGAAGTGTGTCTTGTCAGTGGTATAGAAGGAGTATAATTTGTGGCAGGCAGTTTTTGTTTGGCTGAAGACCATAAAATGAGCTGCACAATTCTCAACAAAGCCCAGTCTCTAGAAAGGAGTACATTATGTGCTCGTGAAGTTGAAATTGTATTTCTAAGAATATATTCCTGTAGTGTCTCTTTAAACAAGTCTTTAGCGTTTGTATAAACGGGGGATGGAAAAGCCAGGAACTGAGAAATATAATGCCATCTTTCTTTGGGGATCTGAAATCTTTGTCACTGCAGGGTTTTGTATGCCTCCCAAATGTGGAGGGATATATGCACCTATGGCTGATACACGTTGATGTAGGGCAGAAACACATACAACATTATAAAGCAACTATCCTCTGATAAAAAATAAATAAAATTTTTAAAAAGAAGGATTAACTTATTTCAACAATTCTGACATAGTTACGATTGTTCCCATGTTACACTAAATGGGTATGTGTCTTCGCCAAAGTCTTAGAGCTGTAAGTGCCAGAACTGGGTGGACGGGGTCTGAAGACTCCAGTGCCCACAGTATTGACCCCAGAGCTGGGGCTTTCAAGCCAGGTGAACCCTTCCCTCCTCACTCTGCTTTTTTGTACGAAAGGTAGACATCACCTCAACAGCTGGGGATGCTGACCCAGCATCCTTGGGTGAGGGTAAAGTAGTTCTCACTTAGTTGGTAGATGTCTCCTAAATATTAATAGGAACCAAGTCAAAGAAGTCTTGGTCTGGGCTAGTTTGTTTATTTTTTTTCTTTCTGTTACTGCTTAGAGTTTCACAAGCTGAATCCCTAGTGGCACATAAACGATACACTGAGGGAACTTGCTTCCTATACCTTCTCAGTAGGAATCATGAGCAGAAGATGATGATAGCATATTAAATGGGCTTAACCTTGGAAGTTCTGTCTCTTTGCGAAATGCAGAATTGGGAATTGATGACTCCAGGACTCTCCTACTTCCAAAAGCCGATGCAGGGTGTGCCAGCCGCTAGAATCAGGCCAGGAGGCCAAAGGGATGGAAAACAAGGGAAGTGTGTCTTGTCAGTGGTATAGAAGGAGTATAATTTGTGGCAGGCAGTTTTTGTTTGGCTGAAGACCATAAAATGAGCTGCACAATTCTCAACAAAGCCCAGTCTCTAGAAAGGAGTACATTATGTGCTCGTGAAGTTGAAATTGTATTTCTAAGAATATATTCCTGTAGTGTCTCTTTAAACAAGTCTTTAGCGTTTGTATAAACGGGGGATGGAAAAGCCAGGAACTGAGAAATATAATGCCATCTTTCTTTGGGGATCTGAAATCTTTGTCACTGCAGGGTTTTGTATGCCTCCCAAATGTGGAGGATAATTTATTGATTGTCCCTTCTGAAGAGAAGTGACACATGCCTGTCTACGTGCTGTTTGGAAGAACCTGAAGTTTGACCTTGATGTGGAAGATGCAAGAAGCAAGCAGTGTTTACACACACAGAAGTATGTTCTCATACCCAGGCTCACAAGCCTCCTGAAGTAGCTAACCAGGTAACCTTCATAATTTCCATCTTGAAGGTACAGGAAATACAGAACTGTGAGTAGCTTGTTTTTCCTTCCCTGGCCTCCTTCCCTGGTCTCTTTGGTAGTAAAATATTGATCAGTTTTTTTTTCTTTAAAACAGAAATGGTAGCTACAGTGTGGGGACTGAGCAGGTAGACCATGTATGTTGTTTAGTGGGAAAAAGGAGCAATGAATTACAGACTGAAGAGGTTCAGTCTGCAGTGAATAGTTTTAAAAACGGTGTTCATACATACTGATTTTAAAAGTTGCTCTTAGCAGGACTGGGAGGGTCCGGTCTTGGGCAAAATAACCTGCCGTTCTGAATTGGCCGCCTCCTCCATAAAGTGGGTTAGAAATACTTGCTCATAGGAAGTTCTGAAGATTAAAGCTGAATGGTACAAGGGGGAGAGTTAGACTTGTGCCTGGAATATGGCAAATGCTTGGATAATGGTAGCTGTCGCTGGCATGGAGAACGCCTGGAGTGATGTTTGTCAGGCTGTATACTTGCACTGTTTTGATCGAAGGTGTCGAACAAAGGTGGAATGTTTGTTTTACCAGCATGGCTTACCTTTGTTAGCTGTAAAACAACATCAAAAAGATTTTTTTTTTTTTCATCTGAAAGAGATAGAATGATGTGTAAAGTCATCTCTGTGAAGGCTGTCTTTTCACTTGCTTAGGTTGTTTTGCTAGAGACTTTTCAGACGTGTATGTAGTTTTCCGATTTTTTTTTTTAAATAAAACTTTTAGTTTATTGTTATTTATTTATTTTTTATGCTGTACTGCTAGGTATGTGGGATCTTAGTTCCCCGACCAGGGATCAAACCTGTGCCCCTTGCATTGGAAGCAGAGTCTTAACCATTGGACCATCAGGGAAGTAAGTCCTTGTAGTCTAATTTTTGGGAGGTATGCATATTTAATTTCTTCCCTGCTTAGTCCTTGCCAGGGTGAAGGGTTAAGTTAGAGGCTCTTGCCTGGAGGCGCCTATGAAAACAGGGAGAGAGTATCCCAGTTAAGACCTTACCCCAGTCTTTTCCCTTAAACTAGCGTCCCTCATTGGAGAAGGGAATGGCAGCCCATTGCAGTATTCTTGCCTGGAAAATTCCAAGGATGGAGAAGCCTGGCGAGCTACAGCCCATGGAGTCTCAAATATATATTTGGGGCTTCCCTGATGGCTCAGTGGTAAGGAATCTGCCTGCAATGCAGGAGACCTGGGTTCCATCCCTGGGTTGGGAAGATCCCCTGGAGGAGGGCATGGCAACCCACTCCAGTATTCTTGCCTGGAGAATTCCATGGAGGAGCCTGGCGGGCTGCAGTCCACGGGGTCACACAGAGTCGGACACGACTGAAGGGATTCAGCAGCAGCAGCAGTGTCCCTCCTGTGTTAAGAGATGGACAGGCAAGTGTGTCTGGTCCTTGGAATTCTGAACCAAAGATGGTTCAAAAGCACACTTAAATCTTGAAGGAAAGTGATCCTATGAAGTTTCTCGTGGCCAAGAAGAATAACCTGCGTTGAATAAAAACTTGATCATAGGAAGTTCTGAAGATTAAAGCTGAATGGTACAAGGGGGAGAGTTAGACTTGTGCCTGGAATATGGCAAATGCTTGGATAATGGTAGCTGTCGCTGGCATGGAGAACGCCTGGAGTGATGTTTGTCAGGCTGTATACTTGCACTGTTTTGATCGAAGGTGTCGAACAAAGGTGGAATGTTTGTTTTACCAGCATGGCTTACCTTTGTTAGCTGTAAAACAACATCAAAAAGATTTTTTTCATCTGAAAGAGATAGAATGATGTGTAAAGTCATCTCTGTGAAGGCTGTCTTTTCACTTGCTTAGGTTGTTTTGCTAGAGACTTTTCAGACGTGTATGTAGTTTTCCGATTTTTTTTTTTAAATAAAACTTTTAGTTTATTGTTATTTATTTATTTTTTATGCTGTACTGCTAGGTATGTGGGATCTTAGTTCCCCGACCAGGGATCAAACCTGTGCCCCTTGCATTGGAAGCAGAGTCTTAACCATTGGACCATCAGGGAAGTAAGTCCTTGTAGTCTAATTTTTGGGAGGGGTATGCATATTTAATTTCTTCCCTGCTTAGTCCTTGCCAGGGTGAAGGGTTAAGTTAGAGGCTCTTGCCTGGAGGCGCCTATGAAAACAGGGAGAGAGTATCCCAGTTAAGACCTTACCCCAGTCTTTTCCCTTAAACTAGCGTCCCTCATTGGAGAAGGGAATGGCAGCCCATTGCAGTATTCTTGCCTGGAAAATTCCAAGGATGGAGAAGCCTGGCGAGCTACAGCCCATGGAGTCTCAAATATATATTTGGGGCTTCCCTGATGGCTCAGTGGTAAGGAATCTGCCTGCAATGCAGGAGACCTGGGTTCCATCCCTGGGTTGGGAAGATCCCCTGGAGGAGGGCATGGCAACCCACTCCAGTATTCTTGCCTGGAGAATTCCATGGAGGAGCCTGGCGGGCTGCAGTCCACGGGGTCACACAGAGTCGGACACGACTGAAGGGATTCAGCAGCAGCAGCAGTGTCCCTCCTGTGTTAAGAGATGGACAGGCAAGTGTGTCTGGTCCTTGGAATTCTGAACCAAAGATGCTTCAAAAGCACACGTAAATCTTGAAGGGAAAGTGATCCTATGAAGTTTCTCGTGGCCAAGAAGATCATCTGCCTCTTATCTGTCTTCCCTCTGGCTGAGCTTCTCAGGTCTGTGCAGTGGTTTGAGGAAAGCAAAGAATGGCTGATGTGGAATGTGGGGGCGCTGGGGTCGGATTAGCAGGGACACTTGCAGACGTGCGAATTGAGTGGTTGACACTGGTGACACCCGTTTGACAAACAGTGGCGCAGCTCTCAAGGAGAAAGGAGAGCAGGACGTCCGAGTGGCTGACGGCATCTTCCTCTGCTTTAGAGGAAACGTATCAGGAAATGAGGAAGAATCTGGTAGTAAATCTTGTTGAATTTTTTTTTCCTGTTGAATTTTATTGTTTATGGGTTTTTGTTTTTTGTTTTTTAGTAATGGTGTCTTTTTTTTTTTTAGCATTTATTTTTTTATTTATTTATCTTTTGAGAGGTGGGGTGGGGAGGGAGGGGGACAGGCAGGCCACTTCTATTGGTCTTTAATTTCTCTATTTTCATCTGTCTTTGTTCTTTGGCTCCTGTGGACCTCCCATCGCGGTGGCGTCTGTCGTTGCACAGCGCCGGCTCCGGGCGCATGCGCTCCAAAGCTCAGGCTCGGTGATTGGACACATCGGTCCAGCTGCTCCGCGGCACGTGGGATCTTCCCAGGCCAGGGATGGAACCGGCGCCCCTTGCACTGCAAGGCGGTGTCTTTACCCACTGGACCACCAGGGGAAGCCCCTGTTTCTGGTTTTGATACACTCTGCCGTTGGTTGGTTTCTGAGCAAGGCTGTTTTGGGCTGTGCTGTCCGCGTATCAGGTTCTTGTTGTGCACGTGATTTGGTCGAGGTGCTGCCCAGCGTGTGTGTGGGCAGGTCTGTGCTGGCTCCCAGCAGGAGGACTGAGCGCCCTCCTGCATGGCCTTTAGGCTTCCTGCAGTTTCCTGTCTCTAATGGACCTGGAGGTAAACACTTTTCCTCAGGACTTGTTTTCCATCAGGGGTGGTTATTTTCTTTTAATTATTTTTTAATTTTAAAGCAAATCTATGACTTGCTAGCCCTCGAGGGTTTCTAAGATGCTGCTTCTGTTCAGCAGCTTTGCTGGCTGGTTTATCCTGCTTGGTTTCTCTCTCTCTCTCTCTCTTTTTTTTTTGGCATTTTCTTGCAGCTGACATTTTTAGGACAGAATGAGTCCTGAATGTCAATTTCAGGGTTCAAAAGCCAGAGAAGAAAACTGTATCTTCTCCACCTGGACGTGCAGTTAACTTTGACCCTGACAGAGGTTTGCTCACCTTGCTGGGGTGGGAGAGTGCTAGAGAAGGTTTGGAAGCTGCTAATGAAATGAATCTGCCCTGAAACTGTTTTCTCCTATATTGTGTCCCACTACAACCTCCACCCGTAACCCAAATATTCACATACATGCAATTCCGAGGATCTCAGGGCGGGAGTAAGCCCTCACAAGCAGTCAACAGTTTAGATACTAATTCTCGCCTGCTTTGAACTTACCAAGTGTTTCTCAGACCTGGAACTTGACATGATTGTGCAGCTGTTTCAACAGAACCCTCAAGCTAGCAACCAGGGGAAACATATCCCGGAGAAAACTAACTAAACTGGGCAACTATAGGTCAGATGGGGCAAGTGGCATGTTCAGCTGCTGTGCAACTTGACATTCTCAGTGAGGTCTGAACTGGGTGGTATGTTCTCCTGTACTTCCCCAAGCCTGAAGCCCTGGAGCAAGCACTTAATACATATGCCTCCTCTCACACCCTATTCTGCCACCTGATGAGTAAGAGGTCAGAGGGTTCTATTTCTGCACTACAACATAGCAGCATGACATCAGGCAAGTTGCAGACCATGTTATTAGTAACTCGCATCCCCAGAATGGGGCGCCATGCTAAGTGTATTGGATTGGCCAGAAAGTTTCCATAGCTTCTTACAGAAAGAACCACTGTTATATGCTCTTTCTTACTTAATCCTCTCAAGTACCTTATGAGGTTCAAGGTATGTTTTCTTTTCATAGATAAGAAAACTGAGGCTTAGAGCAGGTTACAGAGTTGGGACTTGTACCCAAGTCTGAGACGCTGAAGCTGCCTGCAAGCTATTAACGTAAATCAGCAACATTGTAAATTTGGAGTATACAATAATTCTAAATTTGCTTGCTCTTAATATATAGCTTTTCATATATATGTATACATGCATAGAGTAAAATGAGCCAAATCTCAAAGGGAAAAGTCGACAAACCCATTGGTATAGGGAGAGAATTTAACTCCAGTTTGCTAATGTTTCATATATTGAGTACAGATGAACAATAAAAACAGTGAAGAATATAGAAGCCTAATATACTGGACATGTATAAAACACAGCTCACCTACCTGGAACTTGCTTACGTTCAAGCACATGTGGAACATTTCTGAAAAGTGACAAGGTGTATTCTTCAGTAAATTTTAGAGTCAGAATCACTTTAGGCTACTTAAAGACATGAAATCTCTGCTTTCAGATTCAAGAGTAAAGACCAAAAGGCAAGCAAATGGTCCAGTGCTCTGTGGACACGAGATGCCTTTCAGTTCCCTTCCTCTGCTGAGCATCCAGACTCAGCTGGCAAGAGCTCAGCTTTGGGGGCCTAAGCCGGCAACAGGGCCGTGGAGGTGCCAGCCTGGTGTGGAGCAGCCCTGTGTTACAGGGGCTGGCTGCTGCTCCTCTTTCCGCTTGAGGAGCCCAGGATGGAGGGTGTGTGACATGGACACTCCTCTGCACTTCCCAGTTAAGCATTTTGTAAATATAAATCCCTACCCTTCTATTCTTTTAAGGGAGAACCCTTCCAACCACCTGGGACTCCTTGTTATGGGAATTCCAGGCTGCTCCAGCATTTTTGTGCCCTGGTAGCATAGCGTTTTCAAGGCTGGGAAATTAAAACGTCTTGTTGCTACATAAATTAAATTCACTGGCTTTCAAAAAACTGAATAGGAGCTTTGTAAATGGAGGATTTTATACTGCAATTTTTTCTTTTAATGCAGTAATTCTCATTCTCAGAGGGAATGTGTGTGTGCGTGCGTGCATATGTGTAGGAAGTGTTTTTGGTTCCTGTCGGAGCTGAGTAATGCTTGTAGTAGTCTGGCATATTTTCCAGGCAAGAATACTGGAGTGGGTTGCCATTCCCTTCTCCAGGGGATCTTCCTAACCCAGGGATCAAATTTGAGTCTTGTGCATGGCAGGTGGCAGATTCTCTACTTACTGAGCTGCCAGGGAAGCCCCAAATTTTTCTCTTAGTGTAGTAATTCTCGTGTGTGTGTGTGTCTGTGTGTGTGTATCTGTGTATGAAGCTGTTTTGATTCCTGTCAGAACTGAGTAATGTTTCTGAAGTGTGGCATAAAGAGAACGTCTTGAGCTTGAGAGCCAGGGAGAGCAGTGTCACTGAGGATAAAAGCCAATTGAGGGGTCTTCACTGGAGGTCCAGTGGATAAAGAGTCTGCTTTGCTGTGCACGGGGCACTGGTTTGATTCCTGGCTCGGGAAGATCCCATGTGCCACAGAGTGGCTGGGCCGGTGTGTCCAATCGCGAGCCAGCGCTCTGGAGCGCATGCGCCTAGAGCCAGTGCTCTGCAAGGAGAGAGGCCACTGCTATAGGAGGCCCACACAGGCTGAAGAATAAAGATGGATGAAAATAAATAAAGAAAGAACCAATAAAAGAGGCCAAAATTAAAAAAAAAAAAAAGAAAAGCCAATTGAGGAGAAAGAATCTGAGAAAGAATACACACACACACACACACACACAGCTGAATCACTGTGCTGTATGCCGGAAACTACCATGATATTTTGAATTAACTGTACTTAGATTAAAAAAAAAAAAAAAGCCTAATGTACTCTCTGAGCCTCAGATAGGACTTAAGAAACCTACCTGGAAGTAGACTCACAGAGGATAGATGAAATCATGTAGTTTAGACAGCTGTGTCTGGCATACGGGAAGTGGCAGTAAAGGATGCCTGTTGGGACCCTGGTCATCCACAGCTTCATTTGTCAGACTTTAGAGACTCTAAAGACTCTAAAGACTCTTTAGAGTCTGCAGTCACTTGAGTTGCATTCATATATGCTTTACATGTTGACTCTCCTTCATTCATTCTTACAGATATTTGAGAAGCTGTGGTAGGATCTAGGAGTTCAAGCTGATTTCTCCTGTTCCTGACAAGTCTCCTAAGCTGATGAACAGAATCAGAGGATTTTATATTGGAAAGAATCTTCCTTCCTTTGTTTTTCTCCGGAAGAGGAGAAAAGAGGATCACAGAGTTCAGATGATTGACCTCAAGCCATAAAGTTAGCTAGACAGGACAAGAATGATGGTGTGGTCATTGCCATGGTAACCAGCACAGTGTCTGTGCGTGTTAATTCATGTAGTAACATCTTTATGAGGATGCTGCTGCTGTTCCCGTCCTACACGTAAGGAATCTGAGGCTTAGGGAACATGCGGCATTTGGTTAAGGTCATGCAGCCCTTGCGCTGTTCCAGCTGGCTGCAGGTCTCATCCTGTATCCACAGCCCTGCCTGTTCTTTGGTGTGTGTAATCTACTTACTGAGTTGCTAAAGGCAGCCACATGTCCTTCAGTGAGGGATCTTCTTGTACAAAGTGAGGATCGTGTGCACAACGTTCTCAGATCTCCCAGAACTGTATACCAGTCTCTTAGAGATGATTTAGCATCAGCCTGGGGTTAACTTGTGCACACAGATTTATGTGACCTGGTTCTACTAGAATTTATTGAATATATCTCCACAGTTGCTTCTGAAATGGGGTCATTCGCTAGGTCCCTGGGCACCGCCCCCGCCTGCTCTCCCCCAATTGTGTCTTGTCAAGTCTTTGGCAGGATTATATTCAAAGTTAGTCCAATTTCTTTCCTTTTCTTGTTGTTGTTTGCTGGCTAAGTCGTGTCTGACTCTTTGTGACCCTATCGACTGCAGCATGCCAGGCTTCCCTGTCCTTCATCATCTCCCAGAGCTTGCTCAAATACAAATCCATTGAGTCGGTGATACCATCCAACCATCTTGTCCTCTGTCACCCATTTCTTCTCCTGCCCTCAATCTTTCCCAGCATCAGGGTCTTTTCCAGTGAGTCAGCTCTTTGCATCAGGTGACCAAAGTATTGGAGCTTCAGCGTCTGCCCTTCCATGGAATATTCAGGGTTGATTTCCTCTAGGATTGACTGGTTTGATTTTGCTGTCTATGGGACTCTTGAATCTTCTCCAGCACCACAGTTTGAAGGCATCAGTTCTTTGGTATTCATCATTTTCTGTGGTAATGTTCACGTGATTTGACCTTTGCCTCAGGTATCAGAAATGGGTAAAAATTTGCTGCCATCACCCATTTCTTGTCAATTTTGACTACTTCTACTTTGTTGGTTTATATTACATGTTCAGGAACAGAGCTCCATGTCCTTGCAGGAAATGGGACACCGGCTTAGACTTGAGGGTATTTTGTCTAGAAGGACTCTGACAGTAGGGAGAGGGATGAGGAGACCAAGTCCCAGAGAGGCTGGTCATCAGCGGGACTGAGGCCTGTGATGCCGCGCTCATTGTCCTGCTCCTCACCACACCCCTGCCTCTAGGTGAGGCCTTCTGTCAGCTCCGCCCACCTCTCCACACAAGCCTGCTGAGGAGCTCTTTTTCTTTTCCCCATTTATTGGCTGTGCTTGGTCTTCGTTGATGTGTGCTGGCTTTTTCTAGTTGTGTCGAGTTGGGGCTGCTCTTGTGCTGTGAGGGCTTCTCCTTGTGGCGGCTTCTCTTGCTGCGGTGCGTGGCCTCTAGAACGCTTGGGCTTCAGTAGTTGCAGGTATCTGGCTTAGTCGCTCCACAGTATATGGAATTTTCCTGAACCAGGAATCACACCTGTGTGCCCTGCATTGGCAGGTGGATTCTTAATCTCTGGACCACCAGGGAGGCCCTGCGGAGCACTTCTGATCATGTTTGTCAAAACTCTTTGCAGTGCTGCATTGGATCCACAACTAAAGGCTTTAGTTCTGCTTTACTGGTGGTCCTAGGGCACAAGGGGTGTGTGGGTGTTGGCAGTGGTGTGGTTGGTCATGTGGACTGCTGGTACCTTTTTTATCTTTTCTTATACAAGTGATAAACTCAGATAGTAAACCCAATAAATGAAATAGTTAAGGAAAGCTGTCTTCTGAAAACAGTGGAAACATGGTTGCCTTTCCCTTCGACAGGCACACGTAGAGCCTCCATCCTCATGCACCCTGACCGTTGGTTTGCACATGTGCATCCCTGGCACTTCGCTTTTGCAACTGCTCCTAGTCCCCCTGAGACCCAGGCCTTGGCTCTAGGGCGGTCTGACCAGTCTGAGTGGTCCCAAGGGCCCTTGCCTCAGTGTGTTAATAGGCATTATCCCCTGCTAGGCAGAATCCCTGGGAGATGGTAAAAGTGTTCTCCCTCCAAATAGAAGCAAAATCGTAGAATCTCAGGTTGCCTCTATCTGCTTAGACACTGCCCAAGTGGCTCTCTCCCAGACCCTGTCCCAAGTGGTCTGTATTTCTGCTGGGAGCTTTGGAAATGTTCTCTGTTTCTGCGGGTGAGGTAATGGAAGGGTTACAGAGGCCTGTTTTCAGTGAGCTTGTGTGTATATAGATAAGCCTGTGTGGGTACAGATAAGTTGTGAATCACTGAAAAGTTAGGCTATAGAGTGGACGTAAGATGTAAGCGTGTGGGTGGGCATTGTCGTACGTGTGCACCTGTGTACAATCTGTCTACAGAGTCTGTTAGAGTCTGTGTGTGTGTGTGTGTGTGTGTGTGTGTGTGTGTGTGCGCGCGCGCGAGTATCTGCAGTATACAGGGGGCTTCCCAGAGGGCACAGTGGTAAACAATCCACCTACCAATTCAGGAGGAGAACAGGGCAACCCACTCCAGTATTCTCGCCTGGAGAATCCCATGGACAGAGGAGCCTGGTGGGCTATAGTCAGTGGGGTTGCAGAGAGTCGGATGACTTAGTGATTGAGAATGCACGTGTAGTATACACTCTTGGGTGTGCATGCAGGTAGTGTACACATACATGCTTGGTACCCAAGAGATGCTGAGCCATGGGTCCTCCTTTACTGCTTGGACCTCCAAGGGAAATTTGGGGAGTGTGGGCCCTGGAGGGTGGACTGAGTTTTGGATTGTAGGTGAGGAATACATGTTGGAGCTGGTGGAGCTGGAAAGGGGTCAGGGATCTGGTGCTAGAATCTGGAGTTTTTTGGTCTCCCCAGAGACCATTTTAAGTGATGATGATTATGAGCACAGTTGGTCTTCTTCACACTGGTGTTAGTGTGACTCCTTTATAGATCCTGCCTGGGTGAGCTGGGACCCTGGTTTTGTACTACAGGGCTAGGATTCAGACTCCGGTGCTTCCTCCCTCAAGAAACCATTGACCTATGGTGTATGTTTAGAAAACAAAGACAAAAATCCCTACTTTGATGAAAAGCCCACCTGGCTTGTTACCTTTCCTTGAATGGAGATGTCTGAGCAGGGCAGGAGGGTCGTTGGACTCCCAGATTAGTAATAGCAACATGTCATCATGGACAAAAATGACCGTACACTCTTGAAGAACTAGGGGGTAGGTCAAGCCAATGGATGAACACATGGCTTAGGGACTTGGTAGGAAATTTCTTCCTGCTCTGCTATGGAAGTAACACGGAAGAGTCTACAGATGGTATTTTGACCTGGAGCACACAGGGGCCTCCCCCTGAATGCAGTCAGGCTTTAACTCACAATTCCTGGGCCAGCTTTTATCTGGGGGCTCTGATCCACTGCCAGCCTCTTTTTCTCAAAGGGAAAAATGTGTGGTTTTTTGATGATAAAATACAAAATGGTCATTACTGAATATATTATAAAAATGGAAGAATAAGCTAATATTCTAAAACCCACGGCAACTTTTAGCTTTTTGATAGATTTCCTCTTTGTCTCATTCTCTGGGCATCTTTGAGTTTTAATATTTTTCATATTATGAAAATAACGTGTGAAAAATATTAAAAAATGAAATCATGTGCATATATTATTTACTCTGAAGATAACTGCTTTTAACTTCTTAGTACCTTTCTTTGTACTGTTTTCCCTTTTCATAGATGAATATGGATATATATTTTTTCAACAAAATGAGGATATGTTTTAAGTAGCTTATATCGGACTCAACTTTATATTTTCATCTTTCAATGAATGTTGACAATTGATGCATAATTTAAGTGGATACATTAAAATTGACCTAATCAATTCATGTGCATCTTTGCACAGAAAGCATTTTCAGTGTTTCAGAATGGATTATCAGAAGTGGAAGTACATGGGCTGGGGAAATGTTTTTAGAGCTTTTGGCACACACTATCCATTACTACTGAAGAGAAATGTGGGAGAACGTTGACTATAACTTGTTACTCAGTTGGTCTCCTCTCCTTGGTTTTATCCCAGTGTCTGCCTCCCTTACCTCTTTCGGTTATTCTCTTATTTTGCTTAAAAAATGATGTTTTTTTTTTTTTTTCCGACTAACTAGTGCATGCATGGAGGGCAGATACATGGGGAAAGTAATTATCATTCCTACTTCTGTCTCTTGAACACCAGATTCCTTACCCAGAAGGAACCTTCGCTCATAATTTACATGTCAATCCAGAGATTATCTATATGTGCACAAGCATGCATGTGTTTGTATGTATGTATGTATATGTGTGTGTGTACATATATATATATATATATATATATATATATATAACTATGGAGCCTCCCAGATGGCTCAGTGGTAAAGAATCCACCTGCCAATGAAGGAACTTAGGAGATGTGGGTTCAGGCCCTGGATTGGAAAGATCCCCAGGAGAGGGAAATGGCAACCCACTCCAGTATTCTTGCCTGAAAAATCCTGTGGACAGAGATGGGCCACACAGCTCATGGAGTTGCAAAGAGTCGGACGACACGACTGAGCAGCAGGCACAAGAATAAGTACGTATATTTTAAAGCAAATGTGACAGCACTACCTCATTTGCTCTGCAGTATTTCACTCTATGTTTTGTAGGTCTTTGCACATAGGTGTTCACATATACAGAGCTGCCTGTTTCTGTTTCCTTTATTCAACGACTGCTTGCTATTCGAATGTAAGGTGGATGCACCATAACCTATTTGCCTGTTTAGGTAACGCTTGATGTTTCCCTTTTCGATATCTAAGATTTTATTATTCTTAATGAAGCTTTATGAACAAACAATTTTTTGCATATATGTGAATTTTTAAGAAATCTCTAGAAGTAGAATTGTTGGGTCAAATGAATATCAATTTAAAAGTTGATAGCTATTGCCACATTTCTTTCTTAGGCAGAGAAACGTACAGAGTCCCATTTCCCCACTCCTGGATGCACACTTTTTGATTGTTGTCTTTCCTGAAAGATGAACAAATGACTTACTGGAGTTTTAATATGCATTTCTCTTAGAAGTGGGGCTGAGTACCTTTTATATCGTTGTTGAGAACTGTCTTAATTCCTTTGGACAATTGTTTGTAGTTTTGTGCCCTTTTTCTGTTAGGTTATGGTCTACTTCTTATCTCTTTGTTGGAACTCTGAATATATTAAGGAAGTCCTTTGAATTCCGAACAATTTATCCTAGTGTATCATTTATTATAGGATTCATTTATTATAGGATTCATTTAATAGTGTATTTTTGGAGTCACTAGGAAATACTTACTTTATAGGGTATTTTTCCCTAGTGCCATTATGGATTTGCTTTTCACCCCTGAGTCATTATCTACAAATTTGAATGGGTTCAGGAAGTTATGTATTTTATTTTGTTTATTTAAAAAATGTGTATTTATTTTTGGCTGTCCTGGGTCTTTGCTGGTGCGCTCAGGCTTTCTCTAGTTGCAACAAATGGGAGCTACACTATAATGGCAGTGCACGGGCTTCTCATTGTGGTGACTTCTCTTGTAGTGGATCATAGGCTCTAGGGCATGCAGGCTCTGTAGTTATGGGCTTAATTGCTCTGTGGCATGTGGGATTAATGAGTCTGATAATTCTCATAACTGTACTTAGGTCAGGTGGGCAAATTTTTATGTGTGCAGAAATCTTTGGAGGAGAGGTTATTAAGCATGTGGGTTCTTGAGTCCAGGGATGTGCATTTTTACTACTTCAGTGATTCTGAGGCAGATGGCCTGTGATCAACAGTCTGAGAAACTCAAAACTAACTAAAACTTTGAGGTGAATGAACCAGGAAAAGCTAGTGGGGATATATTCCTAGACTTCATCCTCCACCCCTCCACTCCTCACAGCATATTTGGATTAAGCCTACATTTAGTTGTAAGAGCTCTTATTCAAGTCTTCAGATGCTAAAGATCATTCTATATATATACCGAGAGAGAGAAAGATGGAAATACACACTAAGAGATTTGGGTGTGTCTATATATATGGAGAGAGAGAGAGAGAGAGAAAGATACACAGTAAAATGACTAGCTGACTTTTATTCTGAGAGTAATAGTATTTTTCTTTCTCACCTCAGTAACTATTTAACAGGGAACCTTACTGCTTAGGTTAATACCAGGAGGACTTGTGGGTTTTCTCAATTACTCAGTCATGCCCTACTCTTTGAGATCCCATGAACTGTAGCCCACCAGGCTCTTCTGTCCATGGAATTCTCCAGGCAAGAATACTGGAGTGGGTAGCCCTTGCCTTCTCTAGGGGATCTTCCCAACCAAGGAACTGAACCTGAGTCTCTTGCATCTCCTGCATTGGCAGGTAGATATATATATATATATATTTACCACTGCACCACCTGGGAAACCCAGTGGGGCTTGAATTAGGGCAATATTTATGTCTTTTGGGGTGTTTGCACTGAGGCCTCTTAATACCAGACTTATAGACATCCTTGGCACTCTGAATTTTGGTTCAGGAAGTTATGTATTTTATTTTGTTTATTTAAAAAATGTGTATTTATTTTTGGCTGTCCTGGGTCTTTGCTGGTGCGCTCAGGCTTTCTCTAGTTGCAACAAATGGGAGCTACACTATAATGGCAGTGCACGGGCTTCTCATTGTGGTGACTTCTCTTGTAGTGGATCATAGGCTCTAGGGCATGCAGGCTCTGTAGTTATGGGCTTAATTGCTCTGTGGCATGTGGGATTAATGAGTCTGATAATTCTCATAACTGTACTTAGGTCAGGTGGGCAAATTTTTATGTGTGCAGAAATCTTTGGAGGAGAGGTTATTAAGCATGTGGGTTCTTGAGTCCAGGGATGTGCATTTTTACTACTTCAGTGATTCTGAGGCAGATGGCCTGTGATCAACAGTCTGAGAAACTCAAAACTAACTAAAACTTTGAGGTGAATGAACCAGGAAAAGCTAGTGGGGATATATTCCTAGACTTCATCCTCCACCCCTCCACTCCTCACAGCATATTTGGATTAAGCCTACATTTAGTTGTAAGAGCTCTTATTCAAGTCTTCAGATGCTAAAGATCATTCTATATATATACCGAGAGAGAGAAAGATGGAAATACACACTAAGAGATTTGGGTGTGTCTATATATATGGAGAGAGAGAGAGAGAAAGATACACAGTAAAATGACTAGCTGACTTTTATTCTGAGAGTAATAGTATTTTTCTTTCTCACCTCAGTAACTATTTAACAGGGAACCTTACTGCTTAGGTTAATACCAGGAGGACTTGTGGGTTTTCTCAATTACTCAGTCATGCCCTACTCTTTGAGATCCCATGAACTGTAGCCCACCAGGCTCTTCTGTCCATGGAATTCTCCAGGCAAGAATACTGGAGTGGGTAGCCCTTGCCTTCTCTAGGGGATCTTCCCAACCAAGGAACTGAACCTGAGTCTCTTGCATCTCCTGCATTGGCAGGTAGATATATATATATATATTTACCACTGCACCACCTGGGAAACCCAGTGGGGCTTGAATTAGGGCAATATTTATGTCTTTTGGGGTGTTTGCACTGAGGCCTCTTAATACCAGACTTATAGACATCCTTGGCACTCTGCTTGGAGAGAAAAGTTGGTCTCTCTGTCCAGCACCCTGGGAGAAACTGTTGAGAAAGACCCCATCCACCAAGCCCTGTGAATTACTATGACTTTGTGATATGACATGTACCCCACTCTCATGGCTTCGAGGCTCAGCTCAGTGACTACTCTCTGCTTGTTCATTGAACTGAAGATGTCTGCCGGTTGTCTTGATCAGTGGGGGGCTGGGTCACTGGCCTTTGGGATTGTGTGTACAATGCTTCCCAGATGTCAGTGTGGGCATCAATCACCAAGGATTAAAATACAGATTCTGATTTAGCAGGCCCTGGCTGGAACCAGGATGGTTTGCATTTGTAGTAATCTTCTAGGTGGGAGGTCCAGGGAACTCACTTTGCATGGAAGGATTAGGAGTTAGATCTAGATTTAAAGCCTGGTTCTGTCATTACAACTATGCTACCTGTGTGTTTTCATTTTCTTGAGACCTTGCCTAACCTCGGTTTTCTTCTTTGCATAACAGAGACAGTGTGATCGAGTGAGAGAGTCTGTGAAAGCACTTAGCTGGACAAATGTTAGCAGTCTTGCAACTAGATAATTGTTTAGGAGTCAAGGAAGAAGTGGAGAACACTAATGATTGGATTTTCATCTAAATGTGTCAGAACAATACATTTTGGACAAATTGGGGGGCTTATCAGTTGAACAGACATTTAATAGTATCAGAAGAAAGATTTGGGGTATTAAATAATGCTTGTGGTCAAGTTGCTTTCCCTTTTAACATGTGTCTCTTGTTCATCCTGGTCAGAGACCTCTGAGAAACACTTAACTTGTGTAAACATGGTGTGTTGGCCAGTGTAATCTGTCTGTGCTGGTTTGGCCAGGGAGTAGGGGTTTATGGGAACTAGATTTCTGATATCCAGGTCTTCTAACTTGATAGGTAGAGACCGACTTCTAGTTTCTTATTTGGCAACCTTTTTGGAGGGATTATATTTATGATTTTTACAAGGACAGTTGCCTGTATCCTTAGTAGACAGAGGTTCTAAACCTCTCTCTACGGCTGACTGACTGTGTGGCCCACAGCCCTGGGCCTTGGTCCATCCTTTGCTCCATAGAAGCTTTGAAAGGACAGAGGCATGTCTGCTTTATTCACTGCTAAGTATACTGTGCAGGCGAGGGCTCAGTAATTCTGCTAAATGAGCATGTGAATTGGTCAGCACTCATGCTTTTTAAACTTTAATATGCCTTTGGATCACCCAGGTTGTTGTTAAGATATTTTCAGACCCAACAGGTCTGGGGTGGGGCCTGAGATTCTGCATTTCTAACCAGTCCTTGGTGATCCCTATGCTGGGGTGGTCAACACTTTTTTTCTAAAAATGTTATTTACTTTTGGTTGTGCTGGTTCCTTGTTGCTACATCGGCGTTTTCTAGTTGTAATGAGCAGAGGCTACCCTTTATTTTGGTGTGAGGACTTCTCATTGTGGTGGCTTCTCTTGCAGTGGAGCGTGGGCTCTAGGGCACACGGGCTTCAGTAGCTACCGCTCCAGGGCACTAGGGCACAGGCTCAGCAACTGTAGGCATGGGCTTAGTTGCTCCTGGCATGTGGGGTCTTCCAGGTTCAGGCATGGAACCTGGGTCTCTTGCATTGGCAGGTGGATTCCTTACCACCGAGCCACCAGGGGAAATCGTCCTCAGCAGGTTTTGAGGCAACTGAGTATGCTGCTAGTGGATAGCCAGCCCCTCTCTTGTTTGGCTTATGGATTATGCTGATGTCTTGAAATCTAATGAAAGTTGATAGAAAAAAAAAATTGAACACTTGGGTAGATGTTAGTGGACTTCTCTGGGTGATTGGAAGGTAGGTGTAGGTGTGGTCACTGGTTTGGAGCCACATTTCTACCGATCTGTGTGAAGATCACTTTTGCCCATGTCCTGCCTCTAGGGAATTAGGAGACATAGCTTCCCATTGGAATCAGCCATGGGATTTAAAAGCTATTGGTACTTGGAGACTGATGAGATCAATCTGAGGTGTAACCTGGGCAACAGGATTTAGGTAGTCCTTGATATTCAGTGAAAATTAAGAATTACAATTTGGCAGGGGAAACAGCATTGCCTGTATCCTTAGTAGACAGAGGTTCTAAACCTCTCTCTACGGCTGACTGACTGTGTGGCCCACAGCCCTGGGCCTTGGTCCATCCTTTGCTCCATAGAAGCTTTGAAAGGACAGAGGCATGTCTGCTTTATTCACTGCTAAGTATACTGTGCAGGCGAGGGCTCAGTAATTCTGCTAAATGAGCATGTGAATTGGTCAGCACTCATGCTTTTTAAACTTTAATATGCCTTTGGATCACCCAGGTTGTTGTTAAGATATTTTCAGACCCAACAGGTCTGGGGTGGGGCCTGAGATTCTGCATTTCTAACCAGTCCTTGGTGATCCCTATGCTGGGGTGGTCAACACTTTTTTTCTAAAAATGTTATTTACTTTTGGTTGTGCTGGTTCCTTGTTGCTACATCGGCGTTTTCTAGTTGTAATGAGCAGAGGCTACCCTTTATTTTGGTGTGAGGACTTCTCATTGTGGTGGCTTCTCTTGCAGTGGAGCGTGGGCTCTAGGGCACACGGGCTTCAGTAGCTACCGCTCCAGGGCACTAGGGCACAGGCTCAGCAACTGTAGGCATGGGCTTAGTTGCTCCTGGCATGTGGGGTCTTCCAGGTTCAGGCATGGAACCTGGGTCTCTTGCATTGGCAGGTGGATTCCTTACCACCGAGCCACCAGGGAAGTCGTCCTCAGCAGGTTTTGAGGCAACTGAGTATGCTGCTAGTGGATAGCCAGCCCCTCTCTTGTTTGGCTTATGGATTATGCTGATGTCTTGAAATCTAATGAAAGTTGATAGAAAAAAAAAATTGAACACTTGGGTAGATGTTAGTGGACTTCTCTGGGTGATTGGAAGGTAGGTGTAGGTGTGGTCACTGGTTTGGAGCCACATTTCTACCGATCTGTGTGAAGATCACTTTTGCCCATGTCCTGCCTCTAGGGAATTAGGAGACATAGCTTCCCATTGGAATCAGCCATGGGATTTAAAAAGCTATTGGTACTTGGAGACTGATGAGATCAATCTGAGGTGTAACCTGGGCAACAGGATTTAGGTAGTCCTTGATATTCAGTGAAAATTAAGAATTACAAGGTTAAATAAGTACATCATTTGATTTGTTTCCTCTGTATGTTTTTAATTTATTTTTAATTTCCATACAGTAACTCTGTGTGTGTATGTATGAATTGTGAAAAATGTAGAATCATGAAGTCACCATGCATGCAAGACTTCTAGCATCTGGTTTTCATGAATGCATTTTGAGTTTTACTCCTGAACATGACACAGCAGAACATGTGGCCTTCTTTTGTTGTGTACTATTGGTGGTGGTGTGGGATTTCAGATAGTAACAGCAACAACGTCTTTGAATAAATGTAAATTTTGAAACTATTTCCTAGCTCTTAATTGCTATGCAGTTTGGAGACCTCTTGGTCAGTGGATTGCAGTGTTGGAAAACTGCGCCCTGGGTCACACTCTAGACCAGCTAGTTGGAATCTCAAAGGGAGGCCCAGACATCAGCCTTTTTAAAGCTGTCCTGCTCTTACTATTGAGCAGTTAGGGCCAAGGATCACTCCTGATTCTTCCATAATGAACCTGCAGGTGAAAGGTCATGGTTATTATCAGGGACATCGTTGCTACTGACATTTCATTTTGTCTTTTGTGGCACCAATTTGACAGATTTTGAAAAGGATTCAAGGGAAATGACTTCTTAGAGCTCATTGGTTGTTCATCATCTTGGTAGTTTCACCTGTTGGCAGTGAAATAGCGTCCACTGGTACAACGCGTTGCTTTGTCTTCCCGCCTGTGGGGCCTGTGAGCAGCATGGTCGATGTGCAGATTGTAATCCTGCAGCTGAGTTCTGGAGGCAGTCTCAGTGACGTCACAAGCTCACCTGTGCTTTCCTTGTGGGAGTGAGGGGTATGATGGATGGATGTTCCCTGCTGGGGCTGTGTCAAGTCAGTGGAATGCTTTCCTGACCTACCTGTTTCCAAAAATAGATGCTATAGTTGTCATTTTTAAAATAAGTGTTATTCAGGGAACAGCTGCTCCTCAGGGACTAATAGCCCCTTTGTTATTCAGGAAGTAAGGGCTTATCTTCCAGCACTGCTTATTTAGTTGAGTAGCTGAACCAGCTCACTAGGGATGCTAAGCTCCTGGGAGGTAGAGCTATGCCATGCTTTATGTGAAGTTTCAAAAATTCTTTCAAGAAGATGATCTCATGGGACGCTTAGAATGAACTCTTTGCAGGTGAGGAAGCTGAGCCTTATGGGAAGAGGAGCTTTGCTTGTTCAGTCCCTCAGCTGGTTATTCCCTTAGACCACAGCCCTGGATGGTTTCCTCATGGGTTAGGTTCATCTGAGAGGCTGGATGATGGATGAGAAGATTTAAAGGGGTCGTTCTATCACAGTCAAGCCTGATTGACCGTCCAGCTCTTCTGTTGCAGAGACTGTTTGATCTTAAGAGCCCAGGTCAGACATTTAATCAGGGCACCTTTTCCCTTTTCTGAAATTCAGAAAGATCCTAAATGTTTCATTATTATTATTATTGGAGTAGAGCTGCTTTACAGTGTAGTGTTAGTGTCTACTCTACAGCATCGTGAATCAGCTGTATGTGTACATGTATCCCCTCCCTCTTGAGCTCCCTCTCCTCCCACCCCCAGGTCATCACAGAGCCCTAGGCTGAGCTCCCTGAGTTAGACAGCAGCTTCCCACGAGCTATGTGTGTTACACAAGGTGGTATTCATGTCAGTGCTACTCGCTCAGTTCTTCCCACCCTCCTCTCCTGCCACGCCCTCCCCAACTCCAGTGCCCACAGGTCCGTTTTCTACGTCTGTGTCTCTATTCCTGCCATGCAAATAGGTTCATCTGTATGCTCTTTCTAGATTCTGTGTGTGTTAATATATGATATTTGTTTTCTCTTTCTGACTTCACTCTGGATGACAGGCTCTAGGTTCATCTGCATCACTACAAATGACCTAAATGTTTTAACTACTACTTCTTGCCACAACAGTCGTCCTTCAAGGCCTTGAAGAATGCCGGTCTTCCTTTGTTTTTACCCTTGTTATTTTGTCAGAAGTTTAAGGGTCCCATTATAATGGCCGCTGCTCTGTGAGCACTCTGTCCTAGTAGCTCTAATTCTTGTGGGATCACTGCCAATTTTTAAAATAAGTGTTATTCAGGGAACAGCTGCTCCTCAGGGACTAATAGCCCTTTGTTATTCAGGAAGTAAGGGCTTATCTTCCAGCACTGCTTATTTAGTTGAGTAGCTGAACCAGCTCACTAGGGATGCTAAGCTCCTGGGAGGTAGAGCTATGCCATGCTTTATGTGAAGTTTCAAAAATTCTTTCAAGAAGATGATCTCATGGGACGCTTAGAATGAACTCTTTGCAGGTGAGGAAGCTGAGCCTTATGGGAAGAGGAGCTTTGCTTGTTCAGTCCCTCAGCTGGTTATTCCCTTAGACCACAGCCCTGGATGGTTTCCTCATGGGTTAGGTTCATCTGAGAGGCTGGATGATGGATGAGAAGATTTAAAGGGGTCGTTCTATCACAGTCAAGCCTGATTGACCGTCCAGCTCTTCTGTTGCAGAGACTGTTTGATCTTAAGAGCCCAGGTCAGACATTTAATCAGGGCACCTTTTCCCTTTTCTGAAATTCAGAAAGATCCTAAATGTTTCATTATTATTATTATTGGAGTAGAGCTGCTTTACAGTGTAGTGTTAGTGTCTACTCTACAGCATCGTGAATCAGCTGTATGTGTACATGTATCCCCTCCCTCTTGAGCTCCCTCTCCTCCCACCCCCAGGTCATCACAGAGCCCTAGGCTGAGCTCCCTGAGTTAGACAGCAGCTTCCCACGAGCTATGTGTGTTACACAAGGTGGTATTCATGTCAGTGCTACTCGCTCAGTTCTTCCCACCCTCCTCTCCTGCCACGCCCTCCCCAACTCCAGTGCCCACAGGTCCGTTTTCTACGTCTGTGTCTCTATTCCTGCCATGCAAATAGGTTCATCTGTATGCTCTTTCTAGATTCTGTGTGTGTTAATATATGATATTTGTTTTCTCTTTCTGACTTCACTCTGGATGACAGGCTCTAGGTTCATCTGCATCACTACAAATGACCTAAATGTTTTAACTACTACTTCTTGCCACAACAGTCGTCCTTCAAGGCCTTGAAGAATGCCGGTCTTCCTTTGTTTTTACCCTTGTTATTTTGTCAGAAGTTTAAGGGTCCCATTATAATGGCCGCTGCTCTGTGAGCACTCTGTCCTAGTAGCTCTAATTCTTGTGGGATCACTGCCAAGTATTCTCACCGTCAGTACTCTGCCATACTCCGCTTTAGCTGTAATCGAACGTGTCCAAGGCCCCAGACCTTGAAGAGTTAGATTGCAGCTCAGCTGGGTCAGATGAATAAATTATTTCTGGATTGTGGAATGGAAAGGTCATCGCGGGTACATGTACTTATGGAGGCAAAATCTGTCCCCAGTGTGGGGACTAGGAGGGCTCTTTAGTTTGCCTCCTTTGTTTTATTTATTTATGTTTCCTCCTTGGTTTTAGATTTGGGGGCCTTAGATTTCTATATCCACAGGTTTCTATGTACCTGTCCTAAGAGGCCAAAGGAGGTGAGTTCTACCTGTAAATCAGAGGTTAGATCCCTTAAACCCCTATCTATTGTAGAGCAATATGCCTACTTGACATGCTTAGGCCATTTGTGAATCAATAAGCCTGGGACTGTCACTCTGAAAAATTGTTATCAGTTCTTAGTACAAATGGAATCCTTAAAAAAAAAACTTAGGGAAAGATGTATCTGATTTACTTTAGAGAGAAGGAGAGTGCTTTATAACCTGCTGATTACCATAATAAGACATCTTTATTCTTCAGAGGAACATAAAATGACAATAGACCTTAAAGTACTGTATCCAGTACCTTATTCTGGTGGAGGCTGATTTAGGGTGATTCAGTTGTGATTTGCAAAGAGAAACTACCCATGAAATCTAAAATTTAAGGCTACCTTGAAGCAGAAGCCGTTGCCATGGAAAGGTATGAATGATTTCTTCTCCCTGGTGCTACCCCCACCCTTCACCTCAGATAAGAAGGCAGATTCAGAGGCCATTCTGGTAGATGTACGATCTCAGGAGCATGAAAATTTTTTATTGAAGTATAGTTGATTTACCATATGTATGTGTGTGTGTATATATATATATATATATATATATATATGTATGTATGTATGTACACACACACACATGTATGTATGTATGTATGTATGTATGTATGTATGTATGTATGTATCATACTCTTTTCCGGTAGGGTTTATTGTAAGATATTGAATTTAGTTCCCTCTGCTACACAGTAGGACCTTGTTGTTTATCCATTCTATATAAAACAGTTTGAATCTGCTAACCCCAAATTCCCACTCCATGCCTCCCTTACACTCTCCCCATTGGCAACCATTCTCTTCTCTGTACCTGAGTCTGTTTCTGTTTCAGAGATATGTTCATTTGTGATATATTTTATTTTACTTTTTAAGGATTTTTACTTCTAAAAAATGTTTATTTGACTGTATCAGGTCTTAGTGATAGCACACGAGATCTTTGTTGCATTGTGTGGAATCTCTGGCTGTGGTGCAGGGGCGCTACAGTTGTGACTCATGGGCTCCGGAGCGCCCAGCCTCAGTAGCTGTGATGTGCAGGCTTAGTTGCTACTTGGTATGTGGGATCTTAGTTCCCCACCAGAGGTCGAACCTGTGTCCCCTGCATTGCAAGGCAGATTCTTAACCACTGAATCACCAGCAAAGTCCCCATTTGTGTCGTATTTTAGATTCCAGCATTTTTGTATATATTTTTTAATCTGGATAGGATATTGGGTATGGGAATCTAGGTTGGGTGTGGAGAGGGTTGTCTTACTATGATACATGTGCCAGGCTTGGAAGGTGGGTAAGGTTGGTAGGTAACACACCCACTGTGCTTTGAGTAGATTTGGTGGTGTACTAGTGGTGTTCTTAACAGATTTGTTGCTGAGTGGGCCCAGGTCCAGAGAAGGGCAGCTCAGTGATCCAGGTGATGGTGTACCTTTAGTGGAAGGGGGATACTTGAGACTAGGAGTCTGCAGGTAGTCTTAGATGAGGGCCTGATGGAGTTGTGATCAAAGTCAGCACAGCACAGTGAAGGCTCTGGGCAGGGGAAGCACAAGCCTGTCTGTTAAATAACTGAGCACTAGGATTAGTGGGCATTTGTGGAGCTGGAAGAAGGGAGGTATAGTATCTGATGGGTGCTAACTCAAAAGGCTCATTATGTTGGTGCATCAGTTAGACATCTAAGCATCTATTGGCCATGCAGTTCTGTGGGGAAATTTTAAAATGTTGAAGGTGTGTTCTCTGCTATCTGTCTAGCCAACATCTTACTCTTTCCTCGGCTTGTTTTATTCAATAAGCATCGTTTGAAGATCTACTATGTACCTCTGTTAGGCACTGGATACTAAAGAAAGGAACAGAGGTATGTTTTGACAACTACTAGACTTCCAGCTGTTCATTAGGCAGGTACATGCAAATATTCTTCCTCAAACTCATGCGTGCTAAGTTGCTTCATTTGTGTCCAATTCTTCTCAGCCCTGTGGACTACAGTTCTCCAGGCTTCTCTGTCCATGGGATTCTCTAGGCAAGAATACTGGCTTAGGTTGCCATGCCCTTCTCCAGGGGATCTTCCCAATGCAGGGATTGAACACATGTCTCTTATGTCTTCTGCATTGGGAAGTGGATTCTTTACCACTGGGGTCACCTGGGAAGTCAAACTCAGTGCAAACAAATTTATCATTATGTGCCAGATTCCCATTAAACATAAAAAAATTAAACCACGACTTCCCTGGTGGTCCAGTGGGTAAAGAGGCCGCCTTGCAACTCAGGGGGCAGTAGTTCAATCCCTGGCCCGAGAAGACCCTGCGTGCCGAGGAGCCGCTTGGCTGGTGTGTCCAATTACGAGCCAGCACTCTGGAGCACAAGTGCCCAGAGCCAGTGCTCTGCAGCTAGAGAGGCCACTGTGGTAGGAGGCCCACACACGCCAAAGAATAAAGATGGATGGAAAATAAACGATGACTTACAGGTAATTAATAAATAAATAAATAAACTCACCAAAACCAAAAAATGAGCAAATGTTCCAACCCTCAAAGAGCACTTAATAAAATTGGGAGTGGAAGACCTAAGTGATGTGCATAGGCATGCAGAAAGAGAGAGAGATGGGTGAAGCTTTATGGGAATACTCATTGGAAAAAACCCTAATTCTGGGGAAGATTGAAAGCAAAAGGAGAAGGGGGCTGCAGATGATAAGGTGGTTAGACAACGTCACCAACTCAATGGACATGAATTTGAACAAACTCCGGGAGATAGTAGAGGACAGAGGAGCCTGGTGTGCTGCAGTCACAACTTAGCAACTGAGCAACAGTGAAAAGATGATCCCACATAGCTTTCTGGAGATGAGGAAAGGAATGTCAAGCATAGCTGGTGGTGTTGAGGAGGGAAGGCGTTTCAGCCAAAAGGTGAGAAAAATCCTTGCAGAAAGCTGGGAGCTGTACTTCAGAACTCCAAGATGGTCATTGTTTCTGGGATGTTACGTGATGACAGATGAAAGAGATGAGTCTAGGCTCCAGTGTTTTGGGCACATGCAATATTCTTCCTTCTCCAAGTTGCTTCATTTGTGTCCAATTCTTCTCAGCCCTGTGGACTACAGTTCTCCAGGCTTCTCTGTCCATGGGATTCTCTAGGCAAGAATACTGGCTTAGGTTGCCATGCCCTTCTCCAGGGGATCTTCCCAATGCAGGGATTGAACACATGTCTCTTATGTCTTCTGCATTGGGAAGTGGATTCTTTACCACTGGGGTCACCTGGGAAGTCAAACTCAGTGCAAACAAATTTATCATTATGTGCCAGATTCCCATTAAACATAAAAAAATTAAACCACGACTTCCCTGGTGGTCCAGTGGGTAAAGAGGCCGCCTTGCAACTCAGGGGGCAGTAGTTCAATCCCTGGCCCGAGAAGACCCTGCGTGCCGAGGAGCCGCTTGGCTGGTGTGTCCAATTACGAGCCAGCACTCTGGAGCACAAGTGCCCAGAGCCAGTGCTCTGCAGCTAGAGAGGCCACTGTGGTAGGAGGCCCACACGCCAAAGAATAAAGATGGATGGAAAATAAACGATGACTTACAGGTAATTAATAAATAAATAAATAAACTCACCAAAACCAAAAAATGAGCAAATGTTCCAACCCTCAAAGAGCACTTAATAAAATTGGGAGTGGAAGACCTAAGTGATGTGCATAGGCATGCAGAAAGAGAGAGAGATGGGTGAAGCTTTATGGGAATACTCATTGGAAAAAACCCTAATTCTGGGGAAGATTGAAAGCAAAAGGAGAAGGGGGCTGCAGATGATAAGGTGGTTAGACAACGTCACCAACTCAATGGACATGAATTTGAACAAACTCCGGGAGATAGTAGAGGACAGAGGAGCCTGGTGTGCTGCAGTCACAACTTAGCAACTGAGCAACAGTGAAAAGATGATCCCACATAGCTTTCTGGAGATGAGGAAAGGAATGTCAAGCATAGCTGGTGGTGTTGAGGAGGGAAGGCGTTTCAGCCAAAAGGTGAGAAAAATCCTTGCAGAAAGCTGGGAGCTGTACTTCAGAACTCCAAGATGGTCATTGTTTCTGGGATGTTAGGCGTGATGACAGATGAAAGAGATGAGTAAACACCAGAGGTGGTGGTGGGCCTTTCCACCTGAGGGCATCAGTTTGAATTTGATCCTGAAGGAGGTTCAATAGTAGGTTCATAGGTCACAATGCAGGATTTGTTGGAAACACAAAATACGCTTGTGGGGAAAGTCACCCAGGAGTTGAGGCAGTACCAGTGCCCCTCCGTCTCTAATGGAATTTCTGGGGGAAGGCAAAGATTTGGAGATCTTTCCCTCATCTTTGATGTGTGACAACTCAACTCTGCCGTTGGTGTTTCCCATGGTCACAGTTCAGAACAGAAAAGAGCAGAACTGTCTGTACCTGCCCTGTGAATGGAGATTCGCAGGCTTGAAGAAGCAGGCCATGGTTGTGAAGTCAAAGTTAAGAGGTTTTGAATTTTCACCCGGGCTTGCTGACACGGTTTGTGGCTGCTTTCCTGGCTCTCCTGATGCGGGACTGTGGTGAACAGTGTATCATGTGGCTACAGATCAAGTAAGGGTCTCCCTGAGTAGTTTTCTGTAGCTCTGTTATGGCATGGAACTGGTCTACTTTTGTGGGGTTTTTTAACTTATTTTTTGACTAGAGAATAAATTACTTTATAATGTTATGATTGTTTCTACCACAGTCTAACATGAAGCAACCACAGGCATAATATGTCCCCTCCCTTTCACCTCTCTCCCCACCTCACCCCTCTAGATTGTCACAGAGACTCTGGTTTTAGGTTCTCTGCATCATACAGCAAATTCCCGATGCCTATCTATTTTTGTTGTTTAGTTGCTCATTCATGTCTGACTCTTTGAGATCCCATGGACTGTAGCGTGCCAGGCTTCCCCGTCCTGCTCAAATTCATGTCCATTGAGTCGATGATGCATCCAGCCGTCTCATCCTCTATCATCCCCCTCTCTTCCTGTTCTCAGTCTTTCCCAGCATCTGGTCTTGTCCACGGAGTCGGCTGTTCATGTCAGGTGGCCAAAGTATTGGAGCTTCAGCTTCAGCATCTGTCTTTCCAAAGAATATAGTCAGAGTTGATTTTCTGTAGAATTGACTGGTTTGATCTCCTTGCCGTCCAAGGGACTCTCAAGAGTCTTCTCCAAACCATAGTTTGAAAGCGGCAATTTTCAGCACAAAGCCTTTATGGTCCAGCTCTCACATCTGTACATTACTACTGGAAAATATGGTAAATACTACTTTGTCAAGTCCTCCCACCTGCTCCCTCCCCCACTGTGACCAAAAGTCTGTTCTTTATGTCTGTGTCTCCTTTGCTGCCTAGCAGGTAGGATTTTGTAATATTGTTAAAAAGAGGGAGAACAGTAGCTTCACAGGTTTTCATGATAATGGAAAGAGATCTTACACTGAAGATCTCATCCAGTGCTGTGCTTGGTGACAACTGACCGTTTCTATTATTGACTCTTAACTTGGCCAAATTTCACCTTTCCTTCCCTAGTGTGTTAGTTTTTGCTCTTTCTTGGCTCTGTCTTCTGTTTGTGGTCTGGAATCTGCCCTCTGGATTTTGGACAGTCCAGCTTTTCTGATTTTGACCCTGATGGTATTTGCAAGGACAAGCCTACGTGACTTCTTTCCTTGGCCTCATCTCACCTCTGCCGACACCCAGTAGTTTTCTGTAGCTCTGTTATGGCATGGAACTGGTCTACTTTTGTGGGGTTTTTTAACTTATTTTTTGACTAGAGAATAAATTACTTTATAATGTTATGATTGTTTCTACCACAGTCTAACATGAAGCAACCACAGGCATAATATGTCCCCTCCCTTTCACCTCTCTCCCCACCTCACCCCTCTAGATTGTCACAGAGACTCTGGTTTTAGGTTCTCTGCATCATACAGCAAATTCCCGATGCCTATCTATTTTTGTTGTTTAGTTGCTCATTCATGTCTGACTCTTTGAGATCCCATGGACTGTAGCGTGCCAGGCTTCCCCGTCCTGCTCAAATTCATGTCCATTGAGTCGATGATGCATCCAGCCGTCTCATCCTCTATCATCCCCCTCTCTTCCTGTTCTCAGTCTTTCCCAGCATCTGGTCTTGTCCACGGAGTCGGCTGTTCATGTCAGGTGGCCAAAGTATTGGAGCTTCAGCTTCAGCATCTGTCTTTCCAAAGAATATAGTCAGAGTTGATTTTCTGTAGAATTGACTGGTTTGATCTCCTTGCCGTCCAAGGGACTCTCAAGAGTCTTCTCCAAACCATAGTTTGAAAGCGGCAATTTTCAGCACAAAGCCTTTATGGTCCAGCTCTCACATCTGTACATTACTACTGGAAAATATGGTAAATACTACTTTGTCAAGTCCTCCCACCTGCTCCCTCCCCCACTGTGACCAAAAGTCTGTTCTTTATGTCTGTGTCTCCTTTGCTGCCTAGCAGGTAGGATTTTGTAATATTGTTAAAAGAGGGAGAACAGTAGCTTCACAGGTTTTCATGATAATGGAAAGAGATCTTACACTGAAGATCTCATCCAGTGCTGTGCTTGGTGACAACTGACCGTTTCTATTATTGACTCTTAACTTGGCCAAATTTCACCTTTCCTTCCCTAGTGTGTTAGTTTTTGCTCTTTCTTGGCTCTGTCTTCTGTTTGTGGTCTGGAATCTGCCCTCTGGATTTTGGACAGTCCAGCTTTTCTGATTTTGACCCTGATGGTATTTGCAAGGACAAGCCTACGTGACTTCTTTCCTTGGCCTCATCTCACCTCTGCCGACACCCTCCCACCCCCACCTCCAACCTCCAGTTACAGGGCTACTCTGGGATCATCCTGCTTGATTTGAACTGTACTGGCCCAGGTACCCCTTGGTGTGTGTGTGTGTGTTTCCAGGTTTAGGGAGGGTAGGGAAGGTGGGTGGGCATGTTAAAATCAAAGAGAATGTGCTGAAGACAACAAAATTGATAATACTCCCCTTTATACAGTGGATAGCTTCTTGAAATGCTTTGTAAAAATTAGATTTTCCTTGCATCATAATTTTGTTCGCATATGTGTATGTACAGTAGCGAAATACATACAGTTCCCTGTAGTGAAGTCTGTCACTCCCTGTGCCTGAAGATATTATTGTATTGTAACTTCAAGGATATTTGTTCCCATTTTGTATTGAGCCTCAATTGTCAGTGACTTCCAACCTTTATGTGTCTTGTGGTCACTCTAGAGGCTTTGCTGAGGTGTAGATTATTTGTAAACAGTCTGTTTAATGTGCTTGGTGAAAAGACTGTTTAGAGAAACTCCGGTGAATCCTTTCATAAGAAGCAAAGAATATTTAGGACTTGTTAAGGGCCAGATGATGCTGATGCCTGGTGTGTTGCAGTCCATGGGGTCGTGAAGAGTCAGACGCGACTGAGTGACTAAACAGTAAGTGCCAGATATTGTCTGGTATGTGTCCTTTCTTGCCTCTCATTGATTTGTAAGATGTCCTTTTCGAAGTAAACGTTACCTCTGTTTTTGCTTTTCCAGTGTCGTACACCTAGTACATACTGGGATCCTTTGAATTGTAAGTGAAAGAAAATCTACGGTAGATCGATTGACATGGTGAAGGAAATTCAGTGGTTTTGGTGACTGAGGAATAAAACAATGGGAGATGCTAAAGATTCATGTTGGCATTAGGGATCTAGTTCCATGTCTATAACACTCTTTTTTCTTTAATTAATTAATTTGTTTATTTGACTGCACCAGGTCTTAATTGTGGGATTTGAGATGTTCACTTACAGTTGTGGCTTATGGGATCTAGTTTCCCCACTAGGGAATGAACCTGAGCTCCCTGTGTTGTGAGTGCAGAGTCATAGCTACCAGGACTTTATTAGCTCTGTCCTTCTCTATATGGGGGCCCTCACCTTCATTATATCTTTAGCTCTTGGAAGCAGCAATAGCCTCAGAGTTCTAGAGCATTCCATCAACTGTGGACGAGCCAGCAACTTTGAACCGGCAAGCAGAAATCTTGAAATTCGCAAGGGCTGGACTGACTGAGGTCATGTGTTTGCCTGAAGCTAATGGTTGTGGCCAGGGGAAAGGATTCTACTGCTTGTACTGACTTTAGGACACATGGCCTGAAGCTAAGGAGTGAAATCAGCTTCTTGAGAAGCACAAATGCAAGCAGAGGCTGTTTGTTAGAAGGAAGTGAGAGGGTAGTGAGTGTTGGGGAGCCAGTCAAAGGGATTTACTACATTGTCAGGTCTGGGGGTTGGTTATTTTTTGGCTGTGCTGGATCTTTGTTGCTGCCCATGGGCTTTCTCTAATTACAAGCAGGGGGGCTCCTCTCTAGTTGTGCTGTGAAGACGTCTCATTGCAGTGGCTCCTCTTGTTGCAGAGCCCACAGGCTCTTGGCACATGGCTCAGTAGTTGTGGTGCATGGGCTCAGTTGCCCCATGGCATGTGGAATCTTCCGGGACCAGGAATTGAACCCATATCCCCTGCATTGGCAAGTATGTTCTTAACACTGGACCACTAGGGAAGCCTGAAGGCTAGGGTTTGAATGTAGCACTCTGGGATTGTAGTTCAATCCCAGAATCTCATCATCCAAAAGATGCCTCCTTTGCAGTTGCTTCCCCCAAGATGGTTATTAACTGAAGGCTGATAACCCTCACTAGCGGTGCTGCTTCCCAGAAAGCCGCAGGCGGCGGTCCTCTGCATGTCCCTCCCTAGGAGACTGACTAGGCTCACATCGTCTGATTGTTCAGTATGCTCAACTCTTAAATAAGGGGGTTGGGCTAGATTCATTCACCCTGTATTTACTGAGTGCTTATGATGCCAGGTTCTATATCAGGGGCTAGAGAGAAAACAATATGTAATGTACAGAAGGCTTCTGCCCTTATGGACCTGATGGAAAAGACTGGCCGTGACTACACAGTGAGACAGATGTAAGATGAGGCTCTGACACATGCCTGGCCCGTAGCAAATAGTTAATGAATGAAAATAACCACACAGATACATTATTTTAAGCCATGCTTAGTGCTACTATAGGGAGCCATGAGGGCAGCTACAGAAGGACTAGAGGAAAGGACCCAGGATGGGGCCCTGGGGGAGTGACATTTAGAGCCTGGGGCTGCTGTGAAGAACAGTGAAGACTTTTGAGATCCATCTGGTTCTTTAGGACTTTGATGGCCTTCCCGTCCCAACAGTCTATGAGTTAATTGAGAGATCACATCTTCTCTCTCTCTCTCTCTTTTTTTTAAAACTATTTATTTTATATTAGAGGATAATTGATTAATAATGTGTTAGTTTCAGTTGTAAAGTCTTTCAGTTATACATAAATATGTATCTATACCTTTTTTCTTGTCTTTTTTTTTTTTTTATGTTTTTGGCTGTGGTTAGTCTTCATTTCTACACGTAGGCTGTCTCTAGTTGCAGCAAGCAGAGGCTACTCTTCATTGTGGTTCATGGACTTCTCACTGCAGTGGCTTCTCTTGTTGTGGCGTATGGGTTCTAGGGCTCTCGAGCTTCAGGAGTTGTGGTGTGTGGGCTCAGTAGTTGCAGCTTGCAGGCTTTAGAGTGCTGGCTCATTAGTTGTGGTGTACCAGCCTAGTTGCTCTGTGGCATGTGGGATCTTCCCAGACCAGGGATTGAACTGGTGTCCCTTGATTTGCAAGGCAGATTCTTTACCACTGGACCACCAGGGAAGCCCCAATTCTTTATCAAATTCTTTTCCCAGTTAGTTTGTTATATAATATTGAGCAAAGCTCCCTGTGCTATACAGTAGATCCTTTTTGTCTCTTCAAGATCCAGAAGAAAAGTTACCTATAGTTCTCTGTATTGTAATTATGTTTGTCTTGAGAGTTAATTTCTCTGTGAATGTGTTCTTTTAAATGTTCAGTAATCCAGATTTCAGATTCCTTAAAAATGTTCCTTAATGAATGGATAAAGAAGTGGTGTATATATACACAATGGAATATTATTCAGCCACGAAAAGGAGAGAAATCAGGCCATTTGTGACAACATGGATGGGTGGACCTTGAGGGTTTTATGCTAAGTGAAATATGTTGGAGAAGTACTGTATGGTATCACTGCATGGAGTCTTTAAAAAAGCAAAACTCACATAAACAATAGAATGGGGATTGCCAGGGGCTGGCAGGTGGGAGAAATGGGAAGATATTGGTCAAAGGGTATAAAATCCCAGACATGACAGGACAAAAACCTCGGGGAGTTTAGATTTTAAGAACAGTGAAGACTTTTGAGATCCATCTGGTTCTTTAGGACTTTGATGGCCTTCCCGTCCCAACAGTCTATGAGTTAATTGAGAGATCACATCTTCTCTCTCTCTCTCTCTTTTTTTTAAAACTATTTATTTTATATTAGAGGATAATTGATTAATAATGTGTTAGTTTCAGTTGTAAAGTCTTTCAGTTATACATAAATATGTATCTATACCTTTTTTCTTGTCTTTTTTTTTTTTTTATGTTTTTGGCTGTGGTTAGTCTTCATTTCTACACGTAGGCTGTCTCTAGTTGCAGCAAGCAGAGGCTACTCTTCATTGTGGTTCATGGACTTCTCACTGCAGTGGCTTCTCTTGTTGTGGCGTATGGGTTCTAGGGCTCTCGAGCTTCAGGAGTTGTGGTGTGTGGGCTCAGTAGTTGCAGCTTGCAGGCTTTAGAGTGCTGGCTCATTAGTTGTGGTGTACCAGCCTAGTTGCTCTGTGGCATGTGGGATCTTCCCAGACCAGGGATTGAACTGGTGTCCCTTGATTTGCAAGGCAGATTCTTTACCACTGGACCACCAGGGAAGCCCCAATTCTTTATCAAATTCTTTTCCCAGTTAGTTTGTTATATAATATTGAGCAAAGCTCCCTGTGCTATACAGTAGATCCTTTTTGTCTCTTCAAGATCCAGAAGAAAAGTTACCTATAGTTCTCTGTATTGTAATTATGTTTGTCTTGAGAGTTAATTTCTCTGTGAATGTGTTCTTTTAAATGTTCAGTAATCCAGATTTCAGATTCCTTAAAAATGTTCCTTAATGAATGGATAAAGAAGTGGTGTATATATACACAATGGAATATTATTCAGCCACGAAAAGGAGAGAAATCAGGCCATTTGTGACAACATGGATGGGTGGACCTTGAGGGTTTTATGCTAAGTGAAATATGTTGGAGAAGTACTGTATGGTATCACTGCATGGAGTCTTTAAAAAAGCAAAACTCACATAAACAATAGAATGGGGATTGCCAGGGGCTGGCAGGTGGGAGAAATGGGAAGATATTGGTCAAAGGGTATAAAATCCCAGTTACAAGATAAGTAAATACAGGGGATTTAAATGTACAGCATGATGATTATAGTCAATATTGTATCATATACCTGAGAGTTGAAAAATAATGTTCCTTGTTTCTCCAGTCCTTCAAAAATACTGTGAAAGTTTCTTGTGTGCAACAGGTGTGCACTGAGTGGTCCAAGCCTAGCTCTGTATCTCTTCCTCTCAACTTCCTTGAGCTCAGAATGCCTCTTTCCTCTAGACTCTCGAGACTTGTAGTGTATGCCTCCTGTGGGGCATCTGTATCCTCAGACATTTTTTCATGCGTCATTCCAAAAGATAATATATAATAACTGGAGAGGAGGATGTGAGGTTTATCATGTATTTCTAGAACAACTTGTCTCCATGCACCTGGGGGAAAACCCTGCACAGTATGGACAGGAAGGGTCCTATTTGCCTGTAAAGAATAGACCTGAACTTCGTAATCTTGCAAAGATTCCAGCTCTAGTCTGTGTTGGGACACTTTTCGTTTCCTGGAGCAGCTGTTCATAACTTACCTGCCACCAAGTCATCCTATACCCTCTCTCCTTCCACCTGGTGATCATCTACTCTTCTCGGGAAGAAAATCTTTTAGAAGCAAGTTTGGGTCTAGTAACTTTGGTACATCTACACTGGTAACTCTACCAAAAATGGTGACTGTGTGGTGGTTTATGAATGAGGAAAATTAAAAGGCTAAGTCAGCTTTATTAGAAAATTTTTTAATTATGTTTGTCTTGAGAGTTAATTTCTCTGTGAATGTGTTCTTTTAAATGTTCAGTAATCCAGATTTCAGATTCCTTAAAAATGTTCCTTAATGAATGGATAAAGAAGTGGTGTATATATACACAATGGAATATTATTCAGCCACGAAAAGGAGAGAAATCAGGCCATTTGTGACAACATGGATGGGTGGACCTTGAGGGTTTTATGCTAAGTGAAATATGTTGGAGAAGTACTGTATGGTATCACTGCATGGAGTCTTTAAAAAAGCAAAACTCACATAAACAATAGAATGGGGATTGCCAGGGGCTGGCAGGTGGGAGAAATGGGAAGATATTGGTCAAAGGGTATAAAATCCCAGTTACAAGATAAGTAAATACAGGGGATTTAAATGTACAGCATGATGATTATAGTCAATATTGTATCATATACCTGAGAGTTGAAAAATAATGTTCCTTGTTTCTCCAGTCCTTCAAAAATACTGTGAAAGTTTCTTGTGTGCAACAGGTGTGCACTGAGTGGTCCAAGCCTAGCTCTGTATCTCTTCCTCTCAACTTCCTTGAGCTCAGAATGCCTCTTTCCTCTAGACTCTCGAGACTTGTAGTGTATGCCTCCTGTGGGGCATCTGTATCCTCAGACTTTTTTTCATCGTCATTCCAAAAGATAATATATAATAACTGGAGAGGAGGATGTGAGGTTTATCATGTATTTCTAGAACAACTTGTCTCCATGCACCTGGGGGAAAACCCTGCACAGTATGGACAGGAAGGGTCCTATTTGCCTGTAAAGAATAGACCTGAACTTCGTAATCTTGCAAAGATTCCAGCTCTAGTCTGTGTTGGGACACTTTTCGTTTCCTGGAGCAGCTGTTCATAACTTACCTGCCACCAAGTCATCCTATACCCTCTCTCCTTCCACCTGGTGATCATCTACTCTTCTCGGGAAGAAAATCTTTTAGAAGCAAGTTTGGGTCTAGTAACTTTGGTACATCTACACTGGTAACTCTACCAAAAATGGTGACTGTGTGGTGGGTTATAATAGAAATGAGGAAACATTAAAAGGCTAAGTCAGCTTTATTATAGTTTTCCTTGTACCCATATCAGCAGGGGCAGCATAGTCATTGCATGAAGAGCCTAAGTCTTGGAGATTTGTGGGTGATCTCAGGGAAGTTTACTATGTGTATTACCTTTTTTTGATGTGTATAAGAAAATGGGGGATGAAAAACTGCATTTCTTTGCTCTTCCTTTTGTAAATTGCTTGTTGTACTCATGATTAAGGTATTAGGGGGAAAGTCCACCTTCTGTAAAGGAGGAAAGTATACAGTGGGGAAATGTAGGTTGACAGGGCGGGAACCTTTCTAGTGAGGAAACCTCTCTTTAACCTTGTGTCTGCAATGTATGTCTTATCTTCTGTGTGTGTGTGAGTACATATGTGTCATTTTCCAAGTTTTCTGGCAGAGTTCCAGGCATAGCAGGGCCTGCAAATCTTCTGCACATTTGCATATCCTTTTATGCTCAACTAAATCAATAAGGAACCATTGTTCCCTGTTTCTGGACAGAGGCCTGAAATTCATCCCACTCAGGGTATTCTGGTGAGTCCTCGTGCAAGCCTAGCCTGGCTGCGATAGATTGACATTACCTTGTTCCAATTGGGCACTCAATAAATATTGAATAGATACCCAGAATAGCAGCTTGAAGCTTAGGGTATTTGTGTCCCAGATCGATCGTGTTAGTTCTTGGAATGTGCTTTGGAAAGAATACCAGGGAGCAGGCTTGGCTGTCTCTGTGCATCCCAGGTCTAAGAGGTGTTGTTTCCATATTCCATTGATTCTGTGAAGCAGTATGGCCAGCCATGCAGGACATGAGGTGGGGCTGGAACATTCCGAAAAACTAGAAACTTGAGAGGGGAATAGATATTTGTGCTTCTTACGGCAAGAGTGGGTCCTCTGATGGGTGTGGCTGGTCAACTTGGCACACAGTGTGGGGAGGGAAGCAGGCACTGACTTCAGTCTCCCGTGTCTCTGAGAGGGCACTTTCCTGACCTCTTGGTGACAAAGAAGAGCCATTGCTGCAAACCACATGGCTTCATTTAAACCAGTTCTGGATAAGGATCTCCCTTTAACACAGAGCTAGATGGTTGTGTCGAGACATGGCTGATCTGTCTCTGTTGGATTCAGGGAAGGGATTTAAGTGTGAACATAGATTTTTATGGGGGTGGCTGGTTGGTTTCATCCCCTGATGGAACAGCGGCTATTTGGATTCACTCCTCTACTTTTGCCCTATCCTGGTTATTTCATTTCTTGGCCTGTAGTGGTGAGCTAGGGAGATGTTTTTGAAAGAAGCAGAAAAAGTGATGTTCCAGACTAGCTTCTTAGGAGGCAGGTTTTCTGACCTCACTTTGTCCTAAGGTTGAGTCTCTTTGCTGTTTACCTGAAACGAGCGTAATGTTAATCAGCTATACCCCAAAGCAAAATAAAAAGTTTTTTTAAAAAAAGACCTGGAAGTGCTTTGAGAACCATCTCTAGTAGCCACATGGCTAATCATAAAGGGCAATTTTGAAAGCATTTGCAGACTTGAGCAGCTAGTAGAACTGAATTTCTCCTGGTGATTCTTGTGATATGCAGAGACTGTGAGAAGACATGGAATGTGTGGATAAGCCTTTGATCTGTAGCTTTGTCTGCAGGGACTGGTTAATGAAATGCAATCTTGAACCTCTTCAGAACCTGTTTAGAACCCAGAAAGAGAAGGCAGTGTTAAACAGGGAGGGAAAAGGGTGAAGAAGAAGTACTGAATGGATGACTCTGGCCTTTAGTTCTTGGAATGTGCTTTGGAAAGAATACCAGGAGCAGGCTTGGCTGTCTCTGTGCATCCCAGGTCTAAGAGGTGTTGTTTCCATATTCCATTGATTCTGTGAAGCAGTATGGCCAGCCATGCAGGACATGAGGTGGGGCTGGAACATTCAAAACTAGAAACTTGAGAGGGGAATAGATATTTGTGCTTCTTACGGCAAGAGTGGGTCCTCTGATGGGTGTGGCTGGTCAACTTGGCACACAGTGTGGGGAGGGAAGCAGGCACTGACTTCAGTCTCCCGTGTCTCTGAGAGGGCACTTTCCTGACCTCTTGGTGACAAAGAAGAGCCATTGCTGCAAACCACATGGCTTCATTTAAACCAGTTCTGGATAAGGATCTCCCTTTAACACAGAGCTAGATGGTTGTGTCGAGACATGGCTGATCTGTCTCTGTTGGATTCAGGGAAGGGATTTAAGTGTGAACATAGATTTTTATGGGGGTGGCTGGTTGGTTTCATCCCCTGATGGAACAGCGGCTATTTGGATTCACTCCTCTACTTTTGCCCTATCCTGGTTATTTCATTTCTTGGCCTGTAGTGGTGAGCTAGGGAGATGTTTTTGAAAGAAGCAGAAAAAGTGATGTTCCAGACTAGCTTCTTAGGAGGCAGGTTTTCTGACCTCACTTTGTCCTAAGGTTGAGTCTCTTTGCTGTTTACCTGAAACGAGCGTAATGTTAATCAGCTATACCCCAAAGCAAAATAAAAAGTTTTTTTAAAAAAAGACCTGGAAGTGCTTTGAGAACCATCTCTAGTAGCCACATGGCTAATCATAAAGGGCAATTTTGAAAGCATTTGCAGACTTGAGCAGCTAGTAGAACTGAATTTCTCCTGGTGATTCTTGTGATATGCAGAGACTGTGAGAAGACATGGAATGTGTGGATAAGCCTTTGATCTGTAGCTTTGTCTGCAGGGACTGGTTAATGAAATGCAATCTTGAACCTCTTCAGAACCTGTTTAGAACCCAGAAAGAGAAGGCAGTGTTAAACAGGGAGGGAAAAGGGTGAAGAAGAAGTACTGAATGGATGACTCTGGCCGTTGAGCAGAGAAACCAATGAAACCACAGGTCTCTAGGACGGAAGGATCAACTGTTACTAAGCTCTCCATCAGAGTATTGCTATAGATCATTTACAGTGGTAGTGTAGATTTTGTCTGGTAGCCCTTCCGTTTCTATAACCTGTTGAAAAACATGATCAGATGCTATTAACGTAGACTCTAATTGGGGTACCAAAATCTTTATGCAGAGACCTTTCATGCCATGCACAGAAGGGTTGGCATGGCCAGGACTGTTTTGATCCTTTGGCTGTATTCTCATCTTTGCTGCAGTGTGTGAACATACAGTGCACACATACACAAACCTCTTTTTCATTTTCTTGTTGTCATCTTCAGTGGAAATAATACTGGGTCCTGATAATCATTCTCCAACTTATATATTGTCTCCTAACCATCACTGTGATGCGGGATAAGTCTCAGTCTCTGTTTATTGCATGACCTTCATTTAAATCTTACTGATGTACCCTTGGGTGTTCTAAAGGGACCTAAGACTACAGGCATGGAAGAGGATTCAGAAGGCTTGGAGGTGATTGGAGCTGTTGTTCTGTGAATGTCTTGGACAGTGCTTTCCTGTTTTCTAGTCTTCTGTTGCCCCTGGATGGTATTAGACAGGTGTTTGAAAGGTCTGGGCCTTAGCTTTTTAGAACTCACAGAGTCAGTCTGCCTCTTCATTGGAAGGGCTTCAGTGATCTGCGGATGGGAAGGTAGCCTGATGAATTTCTCATCTTCATCCAGCTGTTGCTGCCAGTCTGATTGTGAAATGGGACGGGACCCTGGCCAACTGTGTAATGTTGAAATGTGTTGCATCTGAAATTCCTTGCTATCTTCTGCGTTGCTTTGTGAAATAAGAGGCTATGACTGGCAGTCAAACTTTTTTCATGTTGAGTAAACAGGGAGTGGAAAAGGCTGTGTGGATAAGCCTTTGATCTGTAGCTTTGTCTGCAGGGACTGGTTAATGAAATGCAATCTTGAACCTCTTCAGAACCTGTTTAGAACCCAGAAAGAGAAGGCAGTGTTAAACAGGGAGGGAAAAGGGTGAAGAAGAAGTACTGAATGGATGACTCTGGCCGTTGAGCAGAGAAACCAATGAAACCACAGGTCTCTAGGACGGAAGGATCAACTGTTACTAAGCTCTCCATCAGAGTATTGCTATAGATCATTTACAGTGGTAGTGTAGATTTTGTCTGGTAGCCCTTCCGTTTCTATAACCTGTTGAAAAACATGATCAGATGCTATTAACGTAGACTCTAATTGGGGTACCAAAATCTTTATGCAGAGACCTTTCATGCCATGCACAGAAGGGTTGGCATGGCCAGGACTGTTTTGATCCTTTGGCTGTATTCTCATCTTTGCTGCAGTGTGTGAACATACAGTGCACACATACACAAACCTCTTTTTCATTTTCTTGTTGTCATCTTCAGTGGAAATAATACTGGGTCCTGATAATCATTCTCCAACTTATATATTGTCTCCTAACCATCACTGTGATGCGGGATAAGTCTCAGTCTCTGTTTATTGCATGACCTTCATTTAAATCTTACTGATGTACCCTTGGGTGTTCTAAAGGGACCTAAGACTACAGGCATGGAAGAGGATTCAGAAGGCTTGGAGGTGATTGGAGCTGTTGTTCTGTGAATGTCTTGGACAGTGCTTTCCTGTTTTCTAGTCTTCTGTTGCCCCTGGATGGTATTAGACAGGTGTTTGAAAGGTCTGGGCCTTAGCTTTTTAGAACTCACAGAGTCAGTCTGCCTCTTCATTGGAAGGGCTTCAGTGATCTGCGGATGGGAAGGTAGCCTGATGAATTTCTCATCTTCATCCAGCTGTTGCTGCCAGTCTGATTGTGAAATGGGACGGGACCCTGGCCAACTGTGTAATGTTGAAATGTGTTGCATCTGAAATTCCTTGCTATCTTCTGCGTTGCTTTGTGAAATAAGAGGCTATGACTGGCAGTCACTGGGAGGTTTAAATAACATTTTGAATTTGCCTGGAGAGATTTATTGGTTTTCTGTGAATCATAAGACATTTTGCAAAGGGCTGTTCAGAAGGGGTTGGAAAATATAGAATACTTGAATTCCAGTTTGAGACTCTGTTTGCAAAAGGATCATTAAAAGTACAAGGTTGGACCTCCCTCCCACTTCCCACCCCGTCCCACCCCTCTAGGTTGTCACAGAGCACCAGAGATTCAAGAGGAAGGGGATATATCTATACCTATGGCTGATTCATGTTGATGGATGGCAGAAACCAACACAATATTGTAAAACAATTATCCTCCAATTAAAACTAAGTAAGTTAAAAAGTGTAAGGTTGGGATATGGATGATAGCTAATATCGATGATGTTCTCAAGGTCAAGTGTTCAGAGGAGATAGGAAAACTATGGTTCTGGATATCTGCCATTAGAGAGATAAGGGCAGCCTGAGTTTAGAAGACCAGACAGAATTTGAATAAAAGAGAACAAGGGAAGAACATTTTAGGCATAACTGACACACAAAGGTGTGGAGCTGGGACTGGATGGGTTGTGTTGATGGGCAGTTTACAGGCTCTTGGAATGGTAGATCTGTGTATGCACTAAGAGAATAGGGAAAGATCAGCTAGGAAGGTAGCAGTGGGCACCATCACGATGCTTTGGATGATAGAAAAACCCTAGTGAGCTTAAACACTAAAGATAACTAACTCCTTGGTTCAGTCATCAGGGACAAGGCCCGCTTTTTAAGTTCCAGATGTGGTTCTTAAGATTTCCTCAGGTTCACAGGATGGCTGTCAGAAGCGGGACTGTGTGCTTCTTTGTCCACATCTGTAACCATCAAGTGAAAGACAGGAGCTTTCTTCTGACTGGACCAGTCTTAACCATCAAGTAGCCAGGGGAATGCATGTACTTAGGCTTGAGTTTCTGCTCATCCCATAGTTAGAATGTGGATAAGATGGTGCTGATTGGCTTATGCCAGTCAGGGTCAACCTCGGAGGCTCAGTTTGGGACCAATGGTGCCTAATTACTAAGACTGCTATATGGTAATATCCCAAAGGAAAATCTAGAAAGGTGAAAGTGAATAGAAGGTTAGAGGGATGGGTTAACCATGAAAAAGTATCCATTCTACCTGTTAGTGATGGGGAGCTTCGAATCCTAGGGTAATTGATCTTGAGTGAGTCTAGACTTAATCCTGTGGGCAGATCCAGCGGGGATAATTACAGATTTGTCTTCATCTTTGATAAGAAGAATGTTCATTCTTGGCCTTAACGGTCATCTTCTCAGGCCCAGAAAAGTTCTTTGATGACCAGCTTTTCTTCTCGTCTTCATTGTCCACTTCTCCTTGCTAGGCCTGCACATGCTCAGTCAGCTAGCTGATTTATGGTTATGACCCTGCAGAGCGCCAAATCTGAATGACTCTGGAGAGCTTCCTCTCCTCTCTCCTGTGAGGCTCTCTGAGAGGTAACCCCTCACTCTGGGAGGGTTACTCAATTTAGTCTTTGGCTTTTTCACATTAACATTAATCACAAAATAGGTAAAATTGCTGAAGCTCAGTAAGGCCATTGAGAGGCAGGCTATCCATCCATCCATCCATCCATCCATCCATCCATCTGTCCATTCATTCAACCACTGAGTACCTGCTATGTGCCAGGCACTGTGCCTAGTCCTATGAGACCAGGTATGGCACATAGTCTTTACCCTTGAGTTCTCTTTCTGGTTGTGGAAGCCAATAAAGGCACAATTCTGATTTTATGTGGTAGATATTGTGTGTAGCATATTGAAGTCTAGGAAAGACATTTGTCTCAAATGGATGTGTTAACAACAAATGACATTTCCTAGCTCCACTAGGATGCTCAAAGAGGGCTTAGGGGGAAGAATCAGGCAATAGGAATTGTGATAAATATATCAAATATAAAATGATGAGTTTTCAGGAAGACACAGGTATTACTCTGTGGCTGGACCATATAGTTCTTAAATAAATAAATAGGAGGTGGAATGGACATACAGATTCCCGCCTCTTCCATCCAAGTTTCAATTAGTAGGTCAGGAATGTGGGCTGGAAATCACATTTTAATTTCTGACTCCTTGGGTGGTTTTGATCTTGGTGGTCTGAAGAGTCCTGGCCTGGAGTGTGCTGTGTGGGTGTGGGGCTGCAAATGTAGGCTCGGCAGAGGAAGAGCTGGAGCCTGAGAGGTTGCAGAAGGATGGAGCGTCTCTAGGTCTGAGTCATCAGCAGGACCCTGTAGGAAGTTGAAAGCATTTGGCAGCAGAGCATGTAATCTCCAGCAGAGCACACTTAGAACAGGAAACAGTGTCTTGGCTTTATTTTTGCAGAGTTGTGCTAAAACATCTTTCCAGAATAAAAGACTCTTGAATTAATCACTTGACTCTAAACTCATGGCGCCAGGAATTCAGGTTGCAAACTCCAAGTGCAGTTCTTGGTCTACTGGTCTGCATTTCAGTTGGGAATTCTTTTTCCTTGTTAAGTTAGGTGAGTGGTTTTGCACTGCTCTTGAGTGACCTTGGAGGCCACTCTACAAATGGCTTGAAAAAATTTTGCATTCGCCCCTCACTCTGGGAGGGTTACTCAATTTAGTCTTTGGCTTTTTCACATTAACATTAATCACAAAATAGGTAAAATTGCTGAAGCTCAGTAAGGCCATTGAGAGGCAGGCTATCCATCCATCCATCCATCCATCCATCCATCCATCTGTCCATTCATTCAACCACTGAGTACCTGCTATGTGCCAGGCACTGTGCCTAGTCCTATGAGACCAGGTATGGCACATAGTCTTTACCCTTGAGTTCTCTTTCTGGTTGTGGAAGCCAATAAAGGCACAATTCTGATTTTATGTGGTAGATATTGTGTGTAGCATATTGAAGTCTAGGAAAGACATTTGTCTCAAATGGATGTGTTAACAACAAATGACATTTCCTAGCTCCACTAGGATGCTCAAAGAGGGCTTAGGGGGAAGAATCAGGCAATAGGAATTGTGATAAATATATCAAATATAAAATGATGAGTTTTCAGGAAGACACAGGTATTACTCTGTGGCTGGACCATATAGTTCTTAAATAAATAAATAGGAGGTGGAATGGACATACAGATTCCCGCCTCTTCCATCCAAGTTTCAATTAGTAGGTCAGGAATGTGGGCTGGAAATCACATTTTAATTTCTGACTCCTTGGGTGGTTTTGATCTTGGTGGTCTGAAGAGTCCTGGCCTGGAGTGTGCTGTGTGGGTGTGGGGCTGCAAATGTAGGCTCGGCAGAGGAAGAGCTGGAGCCTGAGAGGTTGCAGAAGGATGGAGCGTCTCTAGGTCTGAGTCATCAGCAGGACCCTGTAGGAAGTTGAAAGCATTTGGCAGCAGAGCATGTAATCTCCAGCAGAGCACACTTAGAACAGGAAACAGTGTCTTGGCTTTATTTTTGCAGAGTTGTGCTAAAACATCTTTCCAGAATAAAAGACTCTTGAATTAATCACTTGACTCTAAACTCATGGCGCCAGGAATTCAGGTTGCAAACTCCAAGTGCAGTTCTTGGTCTACTGGTCTGCATTTCAGTTGGGAATTCTTTTTCCTTGTTAAGTTAGGTGAGTGGTTTTGCACTGCTCTTGAGTGACCTTGGAGGCCACTCTACAAATGGCTTGATTCACTATTTAAAAATATGATTGAGGGCTTCCCTGGTGGTCCAGTTGGTGGAGGGTCTGCCTGACAATGTGTCGGGGGAGGAGGTTGGGCAAGGGGGGAGCGCTGGCTCGTCCCTGGCCTGGGGGATCCTGCGTCCTGCACAGCAGCCGGACCGGTGTGTCCAGTTGCGAGCCAGTGCTCTGCAATGAGAGAGGCCACTGCAGTGGGAGGCCCACACAGGCCAAAGAATAAAGATGGATGAAAATCAATAAATGGAGAACTAATATATAAAGGCCCAAAATTTAAATATACATATATATATAATTGATTCAAGACTGAATAAATGTATAGTATTAGAAACAAGGATTCAGTGTGCAGTAAGGATATTTGGGGACCACTTAATTGGGCCTTTTCTCATAGAATCATTAAGTCATAAGACTGTTTAATTTTCTTCCTAAGACAGGGTAACTATAACTATGAGAACCTTCTGAGAGGTCTGTGACTTCATCTGAGAGCTGCTTGGAGTGAGTTGGGTTCTCTGTCTCATGAGCGGTATGCTACAGAATATACTTTCTTACTTCCTATGCAGTAATGATTTTTATTTTCATAATGTAGAAACAAAATTTCAGGCTGGTGCCGTATTTTATGTTACTATTGGAGTTTCCCCATTCAATTGGAAATGATGGGGAAAGTAGCACTTCTCAGTATAGTTTATAACTGCTTAGTGTTTTCAGTTGCATTTATTTATTTATTGTTAATGCATTTATTTATTTTGGCTGCACTGGTCTTCATTGCTGCATGGACTTTTCTCTTGTTGCTGCGAATGCGGTCTGATCTCTAGTTGAGGAGTGCTGGCTTCTCACTGTGGTGGCTTCTCTTGTTGCCGCTCCTGGGCTCTAGAGTGTGGGCTCAGTAGTTGCGGTGCTTCATTTCCAGAATAAAAGACTCTTGGCTTTATTTTTGCAGAGTTGTACTAAAACATCTTTCCAGAATAAAAGACTCTTGAATTAATCACTTGACTCTAAACTCATGGCGCCAGGAATTCAGGTTGCAAACTCCAAGTGCAGTTCTTGGTCTACTGGTCTGCATTTCAGTTGGGAATTCTTTTTCCTTGTTAAGTTAGGTGAGTGGTTTTGCACTGCTCTTGAGTGACCTTGGAGGCCACTCTACAAATGGCTTGATTCACTATTTAAAAATATGATTGAGGGCTTCCCTGGTGGTCCAGTTGGTGGAGGGTCTGCCTGACAATGTGTCGGGGGAGGAGGTTGGGCAAGGGGGGAGCGCTGGCTCGTCCCTGGCCTGGGGATCCTCGCCCCTGCACAGCAGCCGGACCGGTGTGTCCAGTTGCGAGCCAGTGCTCTGCAATGAGAGAGGCCACTGCAGTGGGAGGCCCACACAGGCCAAAGAATAAAGATGGATGAAAATCAATAAATGGAGAACTAATATATAAAGGCCCAAAATTTAAATATACATATATATATAATTGATTCAAGACTGAATAAATGTATAGTATTAGAAACAAGGATTCAGTGTGCAGTAAGGATATTTGGGGACCACTTAATTGGGCCTTTTCTCATAGAATCATTAAGTCATAAGACTGTTTAATTTTCTTCCTAAGACAGGGTAACTATAACTATGAGAACCTTCTGAGAGGTCTGTGACTTCATCTGAGAGCTGCTTGGAGTGAGTTGGGTTCTCTGTCTCATGAGCGGTATGCTACAGAATATACTTTCTTACTTCCTATGCAGTAATGATTTTTATTTTCATAATGTAGAAACAAAATTTCAGGCTGGTGCCGTATTTTATGTTACTATTGGAGTTTCCCCATTCAATTGGAAATGATGGGGAAAGTAGCACTTCTCAGTATAGTTTATAACTGCTTAGTGTTTTCAGTTGCATTTATTTATTTATTGTTAATGCATTTATTTATTTTTGGCTGCACTGGTCTTCATTGCTGCATGGACTTTTCTCTTGTTGCTGCGAATGCGGTCTGATCTCTAGTTGAGGAGTGCTGGCTTCTCACTGTGGTGGCTTCTCTTGTTGCCGCTCCTGGGCTCTAGAGTGTGGGCTCAGTAGTTGCGGTGCATGGGTTTAGCTGCTCCACAGCATGTGGGATTTTCCTGAATTAGGGATCAAACCCATGTCTCCTGCATTGTCAGGTGAATTCTTTACCACTGAGCCACTAGGGAAACCCCCACCAGGGAATGCACCCTTCAGGTGCATTTAATAAGTTTATTGAGCATGAAAATAATGGGGCACCAAAAAATAAAGTGAGAGGACTGGTTTGTCCTTAACATTTAATTATTTATTACTTAGGCATTAATGTGTACCTTGATAGAGGTGTAAAGATACAGGTCACTTATCACAGGACTTTGCACTGTTGACAATTTGGGCCATATAACCTTATTGTTGGAGGCTGCCTGTACATTCCTAGGTGTTTTGCAGCATCTTTTGCTCCTCCCTACTAGACCCAATCATGACAACCAACATCTGTCTCCAGACATTGCCAAATGTCCCCTGGGAATCAGTGACACCTGGTTGAGCAGAGACAAGAAAGCTTTTCCTGGATGTCTCTTGACTCGCTGTTAATCTCTTGAGAATATTGTTTCGTCAAATAAAGCAAAAGCCGTCCAGGTGATTATTGTTACATAAGGTTCCATATTTGCAAATTTGTCTACTTGCTAAAATTCACTTGTAAGTCTAAAGTGCATACTCCTGGCCTCTTTACAGTCAGTCTTGGCTACACAACCTTCTGAGAGGTCTGTGACTTCATCTGAGAGCTGCTTGGAGTGAGTTGGGTTCTCTGTCTCATGAGCGGTATGCTACAGAATATACTTTCTTACTTCCTATGCAGTAATGATTTTTATTTTCATAATGTAGAAACAAAATTTCAGGCTGGTGCCGTATTTTATGTTACTATTGGAGTTTCCCCATTCAATTGGAAATGATGGGGAAAGTAGCACTTCTCAGTATAGTTTATAACTGCTTAGTGTTTTCAGTTGCATTTATTTATTTATTGTTAATGCATTTATTTATTTTTGGCTGCACTGGTCTTCATTGCTGCATGGACTTTTCTCTTGTTGCTGCGAATGCGGTCTGATCTCTAGTTGAGGAGTGCTGGCTTCTCACTGTGGTGGCTTCTCTTGTTGCCGCTCCTGGGCTCTAGAGTGTGGGCTCAGTAGTTGCGGTGCATGGGTTTAGCTGCTCCACAGCATGTGGGATTTTCCTGAATTAGGGATCAAACCCATGTCTCCTGCATTGTCAGGTGAATTCTTTACCACTGAGCCACTAGGGAAACCCCCACCAGGGAATGCACCCTTCAGGTGCATTTAATAAGTTTATTGAGCATGAAAATAATGGGGCACCAAAAAATAAAGTGAGAGGACTGGTTTGTCCTTAACATTTAATTATTTATTACTTAGGCATTAATGTGTACCTTGATAGAGGTGTAAAGATACAGGTCACTTATCACAGGACTTTGCACTGTTGACAATTTGGGCCATATAACCTTATTGTTGGAGGCTGCCTGTACATTCCTAGGTGTTTTGCAGCATCTTTTGCTCCTCCCTACTAGACCCAATCATGACAACCAACATCTGTCTCCAGACATTGCCAAATGTCCCCTGGGAATCAGTGACACCTGGTTGAGCAGAGACAAGAAAGCTTTTCCTGGATGTCTCTTGACTCGCTGTTAATCTCTTGAGAATATTGTTTCGTCAAATAAAGCAAAAGCCGTCCAGGTGATTATTGTTACATAAGGTTCCATATTTGCAAATTTGTCTACTTGCTAAAATTCACTTGTAAGTCTAAAGTGCATACTCCTGGCCTCTTTACAGTCAGTCTTGGCTACACAACCTGTTCAGAGAGGCAGAAAGAGTCTGAGTCACCTGATGTGTCTGCTCCCCGCTGAGGTCATCCAAGGTGATGCTGTGCCTTGTTTCAGTTTTGTCTGTAAACAAGTATTCCTTTCATGGTCTATGTAGTGCCATGTTTTTCAGATTTTTGTGCTTCTTATGGTGTTCTTATTTGTTCTTTAAAATGGCCCCTTAGTGGAGTGCTGTGTAGTATTTAAGTACAGGAAGGCTGGAATGTGCCTTATGGAGGAAATGGGGGGTATATTAGATAAGCTTCATCGAGGCGGGAGTGACGGTGCAGTTGGCCATGAGTTCATTGTCCGTCCTGGCTCTCTGTCTGTCTGTCTAGAAGCACACGTGACACAGGGTTATAGATTGATGAGCTGATGAAACTGCTGTGACTGGGGCCTCCCAAGTACCTAAGTCTGGATTTCACCTTGGAACAGTAGTCAAGTATGGACTCATTCAGTGTCTGTAGTGACTATAGAACATAACGACAGCACAGAGCAGGAATCAACTCTACTCTTATTTTTCTTACATTTTGAAAGCCTAGACTTTAAAGATCTAATGTGATATATATGTTAAACCACGTTGCTTTTCTCTATAAAAATTAAGATAGCTATGGTATGGAAAACTAATGAATAATTACAGAGTCAATGGATTACAAATATGGTTAAAGCCATATTGTGCCAGTTTACCACAGTGCCATTTTCAGTGCAGTCTGTGCCAGCATTATGCAACATTCTTCATATTTTTAAAATAACAGAATTGAACGTGTTAGAGAATTCAAGTGATTCAGATATTTAGAAAATAAACTGGAAAAATGTCTCTTCTTCTCACTTTTTCCTACCTGTTCCTAAAAAGAGTGTTAAGAATTTGGTATGTGTCATTTCAAGGTTTTTAATAAACACAGATAAAAGTAAATGCACTTCATACCCATAATTTAAAATAGATGAAACTGAATAACTGCCTATTTTGTATTATGCTATATTGTTTCATGTAATTTAGGTATAAAAAATGCTTCCCTTTATATATAATATATTCAAGTTATCAGGAAAAATTACATAAATAATGGTTCTGTTTAATAGTGATAATTTAATCTTTGTGCTAAGTGATTAGCTTGTGATAAACATCTTTTAATCTAATTTTTCTTTTTTCTTTTTTTTTTTTTGCCAGTAGCCTAAGCTATAGAACACAACACAGATTTAGTCTTGGAATTTTATGACTTTTTTCTTGTCACCAGGCTTGATGAAGAATTTCAAAGAATTGAATTTCCTGATAGAAAAGTACTTAATCAGTGTTTGCCAGTGGGTAAACATTGCCCGGGAAAGATCAGGCGGAATGCATAATATAAATTAGTATACAGATGTTCATGGAATGATTACAGTGTGAGAAACACTTTTGTGTCAAAGTGATTCTGTAAACCCTCCCCTCACCATGACTGGAGGAAAAAGGACATTTGAGAGGTGGCTGATGCTCACTTGTGAGTTTCATGCCAATAGATGCTTCTTGGAGTGACTGGAAATCTTATAGATGAGATCTCAGGAATTGACCTTGGAACAGTAGTCAAGTATGGACTCATTCAGTGTCTGTAGTGACTATAGAACATAACGACAGCACAGAGCAGGAATCAACTCTACTCTTATTTTTCTTACATTTTGAAAGCCTAGACTTTAAAGATCTAATGTGATATATATGTTAAACCACGTTGCTTTTCTCTATAAAAATTAAGATAGCTATGGTATGGAAAACTAATGAATAATTACAGAGTCAATGGATTACAAATATGGTTAAAGCCATATTGTGCCAGTTTACCACAGTGCCATTTTCAGTGCAGTCTGTGCCAGCATTATGCAACATTCTTCATATTTTTAAAATAACAGAATTGAACGTGTTAGAGAATTCAAGTGATTCAGATATTTAGAAAATAAACTGGAAAAATGTCTCTTCTTCTCACTTTTTCCCTACCTGTTCCTAAAAAGAGTGTTAAGAATTTGGTATGTGTCATTTCAAGGTTTTTAATAAACACAGATAAAAGTAAATGCACTTCATACCCATAATTTAAAATAGATGAAACTGAATAACTGCCTATTTTGTATTATGCTATATTGTTTCATGTAATTTAGGTATAAAAAATGCTTCCCTTTATATATAATATATTCAAGTTATCAGGAAAAATTACATAAATAATGGTTCTGTTTAATAGTGATAATTTAATCTTTGTGCTAAGTGATTAGCTTGTGATAAACATCTTTTAATCTAATTTTTCTTTTTTCTTTTTTTTTTTTTGCCAGTAGCCTAAGCTATAGAACACAACACAGATTTAGTCTTGGAATTTTATGACTTTTTTCTTGTCACCAGGCTTGATGAAGAATTTCAAAGAATTGAATTTCCTGATAGAAAAGTACTTAATCAGTGTTTGCCAGTGGGTAAACATTGCCCGGGAAAGATCAGGCGGAATGCATAATATAAATTAGTATACAGATGTTCATGGAATGATTACAGTGTGAGAAACACTTTTGTGTCAAAGTGATTCTGTAAACCCTCCCCTCACCATGACTGGAGGAAAAAGGACATTTGAGAGGTGGCTGATGCTCACTTGTGAGTTTCATGCCAATAGATGCTTCTTGGAGTGACTGGAAATCTTATAGATGAGATCTCAGGAATTGAGACTTGCTTTGTACCAGCTGTTGAAACTAGGAATGAAATTTTGGTTGAGTTTTAAGCTTTACTTCCATCAGAACGTTATCATTTTCACCTAGGATGACATAAACAGATATAGTAAAAAATACTTCTGGGAAAGAAAGACTAAAACTTCAGTAGCATTGATAGATGAAAAACCCAGACCTTGAAATAAATGACGTGTGCTGTTTCTAGGACAGAGAAATTTTACCGATTTGGGGTAACCTGTGGGACTTCCCCAGTGGCTCAGCAATAAAGAATCCACCTTCAATGTAGGAGACCTGGGTTTGATCCCTGGGTTGGGAAGATCCCCTGGAGGAGGAAATGGCAACCCACTCCAGTATGCTTGCCTGGAAAATCTTGTGTAGAGAAGAACCTGGTGGGCTACAGTCCATGAGTTTGCAAAGAGTTAGACCCGACTGAGCATACGGACAGGCTTACCTGTTGACTATTTAGAAAAAGGTAAAATAAAAAGTATGACTTTACCAAGAAGGACTCACTTCTGAAAAAAATGAAAAAGATAGGATTGTGCTACTGGCTATATGTGAATTTCTTCATCTCCCAGTGAAACAGGCCTAGGAGGAGTCTGTTTTGTAGTGCATAGGATTCCATTTTGCAATAAGGGAGTGTCACTTACCTGATAACTTTGTACCTTGATCCCAAATTCAGCACTCAGGCAAGAATCCAGTAGGTCTCTTTGTAGATGTGGAGAAAGCTTAAGAATTTGGCAGAGATATGGATGAAAACAGCTTTTTTTTTCCCTTCTTTTTTTTACAATCCATTTGCTGTGAAAAATTCACAAAACTCTTGAGTTTTATAAACTCTATCCCTTTGGAAAAGAAAAGAGGATATCCTTCCCATAGGTTAGGAGTTATGGGGTCTCTTCCTTAGGAGATTTTTAGTTTACTTATGGGATGATGGCTTGTTTACTTGTACAGGCATTCAGATAATCATAAAAAACCAAGAGGCACACCCACTTAAGTGCATCATTTCTCTTCCAGAATATCTACCAAAGAGGCACTAAGAAGGATTTAAGGGAAAATATTTTAGATAATTGCCCACATATTCCTGACAAATAGTAAGCCAAAAAAACAAAAAAGCAAGCAAAGCTTCAAGGACTTACTTGAAGTGTTCCTTTGTATTAACTTTTTTGGTTAAAAAAAAAGTTTAAATATATATTAATAACAATATTTGAGTTCTCACTTGTTATGAAATAACTTAAACATGAAAAAAAGTTTGAGAGTTAAAAGCAATAGATCAGGTTAGTCATGTTGCCCTCCTCAAAATATCCTTTGTAAATAACATCTCTTTACTGCATGTCTTTGGCTTTGTTTATACAATATAGAGGGTTTAACTATAGCATTGCCATATCTGTGAGCTTTTCTTTATCTCATGGGCTTTGTAAATATAAATGAGCATTTTCTTTTCTTCTTCCTGACTATAATTTTCTACATTTGTATCCCTTGCCTGCATGGAATTTGTTTTTGATAGTGGTAGACTTGTAACTTCATTTTTGTTATGTGACTACTTACTTTCCCAGTAGAATGTGTCAAATAGTTTTCTCTTTTTATTTTGAATGATAGGTTTATTGTCACCTTGATATCTGCATATTTGCTTCTTGTATCCTCTATCCTATTTAGTTATTTAGTTGTGTGATGATATCATGCCATTTTAGTTATTGTAGATTTACAGTGTGTTCAGCTTTGTCAGGATACATTTCCCTTGTTTTTCAAAAGCATATTCTAGTCATTTTGAAGCTTTCTCTCTTCCAATGAAAATTTAGAATCAGCTTTAAGTTCTACAGAACTGTTGCTCTGTTGGTTGGATCACCGTGGTATTTTTAAACTGCTAGAGTGATAATTGCTGTCCAGCAAGACTTGAGTTATTCCATCTGGGAAATGATAGTTCTCTCCATTATAGTATCTTCTTTTACTGACCTTCAGTAAAATTTAAGATAAGATTGATTTGGTGTATTTATAGGTTTATTTCTAGTTTTTTTTTTTTTCCGCCCTCCTTTCCCTCCCTCTCTTCCATCCCTTCTTGATAATGAATGGAATGTTTTTAAATGGCATTTTCTAAATGATTACTGTATCTGGCCATCTCTAATTGACTAGATTCTAGGCAGACAGGCATTTCATTAGCAAAAAAATCAAGCAAGCCTGCTTCCTTCCTAGTATTTTTATCTTACTTCATTTCTCTGCATTAGTCTTAGAGGGTGAAGTAAAATGCTGAGTAGAAAGAGCATGCATCCTTGTCATTTTCCTCATTTTAATGGAACGTTACTTGTAATTCACCATTTGTTGGCTCATTTCCACATATTTCTGATTTAGTTGTCATGAGAGGAAAATATTTACAAGAAAACATTAAATTGACTATAATTAGAGGAAATGTTTTAAGTCACTGGTGTTTCCCAAAGGACGGGGCCGTTATGTGGGATAGGCCACACACACGAAATGTTCCTGCTGCATTGAGATGCTGCTTCTTGGTTCTCCTGTAAGAAACCCACAGCCTGTAGGAGCCCGCTGAAGCTTCTGAGAGCTTCCTGGTTCATAGGACCTCTATTGCAACCACGTCCTTTGGGCCAGGCTGACGCGTGAACCTGTTGATCTGATTTTTCTGGAGGTTTTCCCGTGGTACTGAAGCAGGTCAGGGTGGAGTTTTGGGGTGTAAAAGTTGTGTTCTCCTTAAGTACATGGAGGGGGGTGAATTCTTGTATCCTCTATCCTATTTAGTTATTTAGTTGTGTGATGATATCATGCCATTTTAGTTATTGTAGATTTACAGTGTGTTCAGCTTTGTCAGGATACATTTCCCTTGTTTTTCAAAAGCATATTCTAGTCATTTTGAAGCTTTCTCTCTTCCAATGAAAATTTAGAATCAGCTTTAAGTTCTACAGAACTGTTGCTCTGTTGGTTGGATCACCGTGGTATTTTTAAACTGCTAGAGTGATAATTGCTGTCCAGCAAGACTTGAGTTATTCCATCTGGGAAATGATAGTTCTCTCCATTATAGTTTCTTTTTTTCCTGCCCTTCAGTAAAATTTAAGATAAGATTGATTTGGTGTATTTATAGGTTTATTTCTAGTTTTTTTTTTTTTCCGCCCTCCTTTCCCTCCCTCTCTTCCATCCCTTCTTGATAATGAATGGAATGTTTTTAAATGGCATTTTCTAAATGATTACTGTATCTGGCCATCTCTAATTGACTAGATTCTAGGCAGACAGGCATTTCATTAGCAAAAAAATCAAGCAAGCCTGCTTCCTTCCTAGTATTTTTATCTTACTTCATTTCTCTGCATTAGTCTTAGAGGGTGAAGTAAAATGCTGAGTAGAAAGAGCATGCATCCTTGTCATTTTCCTCATTTTAATGGAACGTTACTTGTAATTCACCATTTGTTGGCTCATTTCCACATATTTCTGATTTAGTTGTCATGAGAGGAAAATATTTACAAGAAAACATTAAATTGACTATAATTAGAGGAAATGTTTTAAGTCACTGGTGTTTCCCAAAGGACGGGGCCGTTATGTGGGATAGGCCACACACACGAAATGTTCCTGCTGCATTGAGATGCTGCTTCTTGGTTCTCCTGTAAGAAACCCACAGCCTGTAGGAGCCCGCTGAAGCTTCTGAGAGCTTCCTGGTTCATAGGACCTCTATTGCAACCACGTCCTTTGGGCCAGGCTGACGTACGTGAACCTGTTGATCTGATTTTTCTGGAGGGCGTAGGTTCAGTAGAGGGGTCTAGCCAGTGGTACTGAAGCAGGTCAGGGTGGAGTTTTGGGGTGTAAAAGTTGTGTTCTCCTTAAGTACATGGAGGTGAAACAAGAGGGAAGGGGACAAAGCACACCCTTTGAAAGAATGACATAGTCTGAGGACACAGCATAAACTGATTAGAACCCAATGGGTCCAAGAGGGCAGACAAGTCAACTTGATCTAGACCTTGATCCTCCTTATACCATCACTGTAACACATCAGCAAGCTCAACGACATACCTAGAGATGCCATGATAGCTCTGAAGCTGACCATCAAAGACCAAAAAGTGAGCAGAGGCCCAGATCCTGGAAATCTCTCTGCCCCTTCCCCAAAACAGTTGAAATGATAATCTTCCCACTCATTAGCCTTGGAAATTACCCAGTTCAGAAAGCTAACCACACTACATTTTCAGGCTATACCCTCCCTCTGTGAAGGCCCACACTCTTATCTGTGAAGTGCGTTTCTCTCTAAATATATTACTGTTTCTCTCTAAGTATATTAGTATTACTATTACTCTGTCTTTCACTGAATTTCTTCTGTGATGAGACATCAAGAACCTGATTTTCATTAGGTCCTCAAACCAGGCATGTGACCTCAGCTGGAAGACCATGGGTTCTGGCCAGGTTTGAGTCTTGGCCACGTGGGTTCAAGTCTCAATCTGAGGAAAACAGTTTCATAGTCATATTATCAATGTACCCTGAGAATAAATTAGTAAGGTTGAAAGTCAGAAAATCCTTACTAATGGTAAGATTTAGAGGACTTAGGCTTGAGAACCAGGTTGAAAACATTATTGACTATAATTAGAGGAAATGTTTTAAGTCACTGGTGTTTCCCAAAGGACGGCCGTTATGTGGGATAGGCCACACACACGAAATGTTCCTGCTGCATTGAGATGCTGCTTCTTGGTTCTCCTGTAAGAAACCCACAGCCTGTAGGAGCCCGCTGAAGCTTCTGAGAGCTTCCTGGTTCATAGGACCTCTATTGCAACCACGTCCTTTGGGCCAGGCTGACGTACGTGAACCTGTTGATCTGATTTTTCTGGAGGGCGTAGGTTCAGTAGAGGGGTCTAGCCAGTGGTACTGAAGCAGGTCAGGGTGGAGTTTTGGGGTGTAAAAGTTGTGTTCTCCTTAAGTACATGGAGGTGAAACAAGAGGGAAGGGGACAAAGCACACCCTTTGAAAGAATGACATAGTCTGAGGACACAGCATAAACTGATTAGAACCCAATGGGTCCAAGAGGGCAGACAAGTCAACTTGATCTAGACCTTGATCCTCCTTATACCATCACTGTAACACATCAGCAAGCTCAACGACATACCTAGAGATGCCATGATAGCTCTGAAGCTGACCATCAAAGACCAAAAAGTGAGCAGAGGCCCAGATCCTGGAAATCTCTCTGCCCCTTCCCCAAAACAGTTGAAATGATAATCTTCCCACTCATTAGCCTTGAAATTACCCAGTTCAGAAAGCTAACCACACTACATTTTCAGGCTATACCCTCCCTCTGTGAAGGCCCACACTCTTATCTGTGAAGTGCGTTTCTCTCTAAATATATTACTGTTTCTCTCTAAGTATATTAGTATTACTATTACTCTGTCTTTCACTGAATTTCTTCTGTGATGAGACATCAAGAACCTGATTTTCATTAGGTCCTCAAACCAGGCATGTGACCTCAGCTGGAAGACCATGGGTTCTGGCCAGGTTTGAGTCTTGGCCACGTGGGTTCAAGTCTCAATCTGAGGAAAACAGTTTCATAGTCATATTATCAATGTACCCTGAGAATAAATTAGTAAGGTTGAAAGTCAGAAAATCCTTACTAATGGTAAGATTTAGAGGGACTTAGGCTTGAGAACCAGATGTGTAAGAGGAACAGAGTGATACACAAGGTATGTGATGTAATAGCCCAGAACTCTGACCCTTCCATAAGGTTGAGCGGTAAGTTTCTGGGTTGCCGGAGGTAGGCTGGCAGAGTTAAAACCAGAGGCTCAGAATGTAACCTCGGTCCTTACCTTGTAAACAAATCACCTTTTTTTTTTTTTCCAAGTATATTCTACTGTTTGGGAACACTTCCTCTAGGTGAATTTAAAATTACCACACATGCCTGAAAGGCATCAGCCCTCATATTGTGCAGGAAGGGTTTTTCAGCTATGGTAGCCTGTGAGCAGCCTACAGGGCTGGGAGCTCCAGGTTTTGGGCCATTTCAACCCAGCAGCTCTGCTTTTATGAATCTCCTTTGCTTATTGGCTTCTGAGTTAAGTTACCGTTAAAGAAAACACTTGGCTCTAAAAATAAACCTTTGAAAGCCATCATTGCCGTTCATTTTAGTGATTTAAATCATGTTTGTACAGTAATACTGATCTTGCCTACATAATTACAGCATTTTATATGCCGACTCAGTTGCGTTTCTCTTGCAAAGTTCCTCGAATACAGGATTTAGAAATGATTTCCTCATCTCTTTTATGCACCCCTTACAGCAGCTAGGGTGCGCATGTGTGTGATTGGGTCGATTGTGTACCTGCCATATTTTCTGATAAATGATAAGCTTCTTGTGGTCATGCGATGTCATCTTTGTTTGTTTTCTGACTCCTCTCCCACCCTTATCCCTGAATACCTCTCACCAGTGCAGGATGGAGCTCCTGATTCCAGTTGGCCTGTTGTGCATGAACATCCCCTTGCCCTTCTGCTCATGATATGAATGAGAAAGCAGGCTTGGAGGAGCTCAGAGTCAGGATTCCCCAGTACCCTGGTGTGCCTCTTGCTTTTCAGTCCATAGGCCAGTTGTGAAGAAGAGGGTGATCAGCAGCCTCCTCTGGGGGATTGCTGTGTTGCACTACGATCACCAAAATTCCAGCAGAACCTCTCCCAGTTCTGCGTGGGCTACAGTCTAGTAACTGAGGCCAGCGGATGTGGCTGCAGCCCAGAGGAATTAGAACAGAGTCTTGTTCACAGAGGGATTATCAACTTTGTCCTCAGTGTTCAGCTACACCCTTCCTGCTCTTTCTGGACAAATTGGAGTCTTTCCTCTCCTTAGGAGTGCTTTCTGCAATTCCGACCCAGAGTGAGCTGTGTTCTCCATTTTTGAGCCAGATTGCATGTAGTCTCTCACTAGCATTTTCTTGCAGCCACATTCTGCAGTTATTCCAGTAAGAGGTTTGGTCTGCTACACCAGCTCTGGGATAGCACTGGGCACATATTGGGTGAATATTCCAGACAAGGGCCTTTGGTTGTGGTAGAAACCCATTCACATCAGTTTGGTAAACAGGGAAAGTTTCTGAGTGTTATCTTGGACGTGACAGTGTGGAAAGTCCAGGACCCCCAGGACTCAGGGGAGCTGGGCTGAGACATTCAAGGTGCTCTTCTGGATTCCCGCATCTCTGAACCTAGCTTGAGGTGTCCTTAATCCTCTTGTCATGCACTTGAACTTGCAAGCTCCAGCCCCAGCTTTTCTGACCTCTAAGCTTCCAACCTCCCTGCTAGGGTTCCATCAAATAGAAAGGCTCAGAATGACTGGGGGGCAGTCTCAACCAAAATGGGCTTGTTAGAGCTAGGTCATCTAAATGTTAAGTTCCTGGCCTGATGATAGATTAGCTGCCTTAGGTTCAGAGCTCCACCCCTGCCCCAGGAGGCTTTGGCAGAGGAAGGACAGGAGGTTAGGCAGGCCCCATGGTACTTGAGGTTGGACCGACCACAGGATAGGTCCTGTTACATTGCTTGAATATTTACTAACAAATGAAATGGTTTATGCTTTTTGCCAATTCTAATATTTGCTGCTTTGAAATGAAATTGTCTTATAACCATGGTCATTCCTGGTAAGAAATGTCACTCATTCTGGAATACATCTTCCAACTGACCCTGTTCGTCATTCTAGCACTGAAGAAGAGGGTGATCAGCAGCCTCCTCTGGGGATTGCTGTGTTGCACACGATCACCAAAATTCCAGCAGAACCTCTCCCAGTTCTCGTGGGCTACAGTCTAGTAACTGAGGCCAGCGGATGTGGCTGCAGCCCAGAGGAATTAGAACAGAGTCTTGTTCACAGAGGGATTATCAACTTTGTCCTCAGTGTTCAGCTACACCCTTCCTGCTCTTTCTGGACAAATTGGAGTCTTTCCTCTCCTTAGGAGTGCTTTCTGCAATTCCGACCCAGAGTGAGCTGTGTTCTCCATTTTTGAGCCAGATTGCATGTAGTCTCTCACTAGCATTTTCTTGCAGCCACATTCTGCAGTTATTCCAGTAAGAGGTTTGGTCTGCTACACCAGCTCTGGGATAGCACTGGGCACATATTGGGTGAATATTCCAGACAAGGGCCTTTGGTTGTGGTAGAAACCCATTCACATCAGTTTGGTAAACAGGGAAAGTTTCTGAGTGTTATCTTGGACGTGACAGTGTGGAAAGTCCAGGACCCCCAGGACTCAGGGGAGCTGGGCTGAGACATTCAAGGTGCTCTTCTGGATTCCCGCATCTCTGAACCTAGCTTGAGGTGTCCTTAATCCTCTTGTCATGCACTTGAACTTGCAAGCTCCAGCCCCAGCTTTTCTGACCTCTAAGCTTCCAACCTCCCTGCTAGGGTTCCATCAAATAGAAAGGCTCAGAATGACTGGGGGGCAGTCTCAACCAAAATGGGCTTGTTAGAGCTAGGTCATCTAAATGTTAAGTTCCTGGCCTGATGATAGATTAGCTGCCTTAGGTTCAGAGCTCCACCCCTGCCCCAGGAGGCTTTGGCAGAGGAAGGACAGGAGGTTAGGCAGGCCCCATGGTACTTGAGGTTGGACCGACCACAGGATAGGTCCTGTTACATTGCTTGAATATTTACTAACAAATGAAATGGTTTATGCTTTTTGCCAATTCTAATATTTGCTGCTTTGAAATGAAATTGTCTTATAACCATGGTCATTCCTGGTAAGAAATGTCACTCATTCTGGAATACATCTTCCAACTGACCCTGTTCGTCATTCTGCCCTTGGGGTTGGCTCCCAGCAGAACTGCATGAGGAAGGCAGTCAGATAGCATCACAGTGCAGCCGGTGCCATTCCTGCCAGGAGGCAGAGAGCAGCCTTTGCAAAGATGCCTGTACAGATAGGGCCTGGCCATCCACTTCATCCCCTCTCACTAGTCCAGTGCAGAGCTGCAGGAGGCCTCGGAGACAGGCGGCAGTGAGAGGCTGTGCATGCAGCCAGGGAGTGTCCCCTGGGCTCACTTTGCAAAAAACGATTTGCCCTTCTAGTTGCACAGAATGTCCCTCTTTCCTGCCCTTCCTCTCCCAAGTAGGAATGAAAAAGAAATCATCATTCTAAAACAACCGAGAAGAAAAGAGCGAGCTTGCCTGATTCACAGAAGTAGGTTTCTGCCTGCGCTGTGCATTGCGGCTCCATCAGACCCTTGTGTTATTTTGGAGTGGCATGAGGAATAGGTCTTACACCTAATCAAGGAACAAGAATTCCAAACAAAAGCCGGGGTGGGGTTTCCTGGGCTGGAGCAGGAGTTATTGTAGTAAATGGGAAGCCGAGGTGGGCCGTCCAATCTCTGGTCTGATTACACAAATTACAACAGGGCTCTGTTTTCAAAGGAATGTGACCCACCCCACCGGGCCCCTCCTGGGCGGGTGTGTCTGCCTTCCCTTAAGCCCTCTCCTGAACAGCTAATGTGTTCACCAGAGGAGCCAGAGCATTGTGCGGAATCTTTCGGAGGCCCTCCTTAGGGTCTCTGCCAGGGGACCATTTTCCAGGTGAGTTTTCCTTACGTCACAGTCCTCCAGGGAGTGCTGTGGCCGAACACCCCTCCCTCTCCTGCAGAACATGCATGCAGGCTTGACATTACAGGAACAATTGCCTACACCTCCAAGCACCAGTGAGCCAAACACTTTGTATGGGGTGGAACAAAATGTTTAGTTAAAGAAGTCTCTTTTTTTGGAAAAGGGCATCATTCTCTGTGCCCAGCCCATAGCCTGCTGCTGTCCTCAATCTGCAGGTCACCACTCCAGCCTCTTCTCCTTCTAGAAAATTCTCTACCCTTTGGCTTGAGGCTTCCCTGATGGGCCAGGTTCCCACCCACTCTCAAGAACTCTCCTGCTTGCAATATCCCACTCACCCTTCATTCTTCTCCTCTCATTTCTTCTCAGTCTGCAGATTTAAGCATCCTCTCCCTTGGGAAGGCTCCCCCTACTCCTCCCTCCTCTCCTGACCCCCCACTGCCACCCTTCTGTTAGATTTCAAGGACGGTATCTTACAAATCTTGAGAAGCCTGATACCTGGTGCATCCTAGTGGTGTGGGGGAAATCCTCTCCTTTTAAACTAATGATATGTTCTAATATTATTTTTCTCTAGAGCCAATTTAAGTCCCCTATTATGTAAATATGTTTCTAAGATAACTATGATGACTTCTGATCTTAAAAAAAAAGGCTTTTTCTTGAAACCACTTCAGTGTGATTTTACACATCTGTCGTATCTTTTATGGAACTTCTGTGTGCAGTGTGACTGTGCACAGGCGTGTCTGTGCAGTGGGGAATCACAGAGACAGTCACCTGAGTCCTGATGTCTGGGTCGCACTCCTTTGTATTTTATATTGGAGCATAGCTGATTAACAACGTTGTGATAGTTTCAGGTGGACAGCAAAGGGACTCAGCCATGCACTTGCAAGTATCCTTTCTCCCCCAAAGCTCCCCTCCTATCCAGGCTGCCATATAACATTGAGCAGACTTCCCTGTGCTATACAATAGGTCCTTGCTGGTAATCCAATTTAAATATAATAATGTGTACATGTTGATCCCAAACTCCCAAACTGTCCCTTCCCCTCATCCTTCACTCCGGTAACCATAAGTTCATTTGTAACTGTGTAAGTCTCTTTCTGTTTTGTAGATTCATTTGTATCATTTCATATAAGAAATACTAGATGATACTTCTCTTTCTCTGTGTCACTACTCAGTCTCTGGATCCATCTGTGTGTGCGTGGTCAGTTGCTCGGTTGTGTGACTCTTTGCGACCCCATGGACTGAATGTAATCCGCCTAGTTCCTCTGTCCATGGGCTTTTCCAAGCAAGAACAGAGGAATGTGTTGCCATTTCCTACTCCAGGGCATCTTCCTGACCCAGGGATTGAAACTGCATCTCCTGCATTGGCAGGCAGATTCTTCACCACTGAGCCACCTGGGAATCCCTATAGGTCCATCCATGTTGCTGCACATGGTATTAGTTCATTTTTTTTTTCATGGCTGGGTAATCCTCCATTGAATAAAGGTACCACATTTTTACCCATTCCTCTGTCGATGGACATTTAGGTTGCTTCCATGTCTTGGCTCCTATCAGTAGTGCTGCTGTGAACATTGGGGTCCACGTATCCTTTCAAGTGCGTCCTCTCTTTTAACTTGAAGTTCGTGGTAGTCAGCAGAATAGGGTGAAATAAAGTCACACGGATGGTGGTGCCCAGCTCTCTGACCACTCCCTCCTCTGCCCCCACCTCAACCAGCCTTCCTGAAATGTCCCCGTTCTTTGAAAGCACCATGACTTTTCTACCCTCTCCTGCATGGGATGCCCCGTTGCTGTGGCCCCTGGCCTTTTCCAGAGCCAGCTCCACATGGCTCCCATGGGAAGTCCCTTATGAATAGGTTCTTTCTGGTTCTCCTACCAGTCTCTCCCCATAACACTCTGGATGAACCCCCAGTGCTGCCACTGCACACCTCATTATATCCTAGTCCTTGGTGTGGGGGTCTCTCCTCCCCCGGATTGGGAAGATGGTTCTGTGGCAGAGGCCTGACCTGACCTTCCTCCTGGGGTTCCTGGCACCTAACCCAGTACCATGTGTGCAATTCCTATCCTTCAGCCAATAAATTAATTCATAGGGACATTTAATTTTTTTTTTAAGTAACAACATCCACATCTTCAGTGGTGGTATTTAACTTTTTTAAATGGTTCCTAATACTGTCAGAAGTTGGGGCTGTAAACAGGTGGTGTCCTGTTTCCCAGGTGAGGAAGGGAACCTGAGGGGCTCAGAACCATAGCCACACAGCTGGGGGGAGGCGTGATGGTGACTGAGACCTGGGATGTCAGAGGCTTGCCTGGTGGACTTTCTCCCCTATTTCAGACTCCTGTAGACTCCATGGAGGTCACATATTGGTAGGAATCAGGCAGCCCAGCTTCCTGCCTTCATTGTGGGGTTTAGAGGCTAGTCTTACAGGGAAAAGCAAAGACAGTCTGATTGGCCTTTTCCCATGATGGTACCTCCTGCCAGCTTTAATCTCTGAAAGTTCCAGATTTGGATAAGAAACGTCCACAACCACTTTAGGTTTTGCCAGGTTAGCCACCTCCTGGACTACATGCCTTATAGGTTTTCTTACAAATCACACTTTGGTGGTGTTCTTTTTGAGCACATTAATTTTCTTGGGCTATGTAAGGTGCTGCATTGGCACATATATCCTCAGAAATGCTTATAAATATCCCCTTGTCGCCTGTGCAGTTAGCCCATGGAGTAGAGGTGCGTGTCTAACCTGCTAATTTGTGTGTGTCTGCTTGCTAGAGCTTCAGCAGCAACCCAGACAGGCTGCTAATAAGCGTTAAAAACACTGTGAGTGTGCATGCTGGGTGAGGTCCCAGCTAACATTCAGGGCACAAACTTCCCCGTGACTTGCTATGGTGAAGAAAGCTCATAAATACCATTTTGAGAAGTGTTCGTAATATTCTTTTGGTACAGTAAAGTTTTGTGAGTTTGGAATAGCAGGAAGTCATCTGACTCAGAATTCTAAAGAAAATTTGAAAGCATGCCTAATGCAGTGACAGATAAGTCCTTGGTGTGGGGTCTCTCCTCCCCGGATTGGGAAGATGGTTCTGTGGCAGAGGCCTGACCTGACCTTCCTCCTGGGGTTCCTGGCACCTAACCCAGTACCATGTGTGCAATTCCTATCCTTCAGCCAATAAATTAATTCATAGGGACATTTAATTTTTTTTTTAAGTAACAACATCCACATCTTCAGTGGTGGTATTTAACTTTTTTAAATGGTTCCTAATACTGTCAGAAGTTGGGGCTGTAAACAGGTGGTGTCCTGTTTCCCAGGTGAGGAAGGGAACCTGAGGGGCTCAGAACCATAGCCACACAGCTGGGGGGAGGCGTGATGGTGACTGAGACCTGGGATGTCAGAGGCTTGCCTGGTGGACTTTCTCCCCTATTTCAGACTCCTGTAGACTCCATGGAGGTCACATATTGGTAGGAATCAGGCAGCCCAGCTTCCTGCCTTCATTGTGGGGTTTAGAGGCTAGTCTTACAGGAAAAGCAAAGACAGTCTGATTGGCCTTTTCCCATGATGGTACCTCCTGCCAGCTTTAATCTCTGAAAGTTCCAGATTTGGATAAGAAACGTCCACAACCACTTTAGGTTTTGCCAGGTTAGCCACCTCCTGGACTACATGCCTTATAGGTTTTCTTACAAATCACACTTTGGTGGTGTTCTTTTTGAGCACATTAATTTTCTTGGGCTATGTAAGGTGCTGCATTGGCACATATATCCTCAGAAATGCTTATAAATATCCCCTTGTCGCCTGTGCAGTTAGCCCATGGAGTAGAGGTGCGTGTCTAACCTGCTAATTTGTGTGTGTCTGCTTGCTAGAGCTTCAGCAGCAACCCAGACAGGCTGCTAATAAGCGTTAAAAACACTGTGAGTGTGCATGCTGGGTGAGGTCCCAGCTAACATTCAGGGCACAAACTTCCCCGTGACTTGCTATGGTGAAGAAAGCTCATAAATACCATTTTGAGAAGTGTTCGTAATATTCTTTTGGTACAGTAAAGTTTTGTGAGTTTGGAATAGCAGGAAGTCATCTGACTCAGAATTCTAAAGAAAATTTGAAAGCATGAAACTATTTTCACAATAAATTGCACTAGATTGACAGATAACTTGCCTGAAAGAGCTTTTTGAAATATGATCGGCCCCAAATTTATGACATTATTGCCCAGTAGAGGGCTTTAGGGGAATCTGTGCTCATGGGTATTTGAGCAACAATGAACATACCGCTTCTTAATGAAGTGCTTCTGGATCCCTGGAGGGGCACTCTCAGGCAACAGTAACACCGGTAAATTCCTTACATACCTCCGTATTAATCTGCATGAACTTGAACCTATTTTAATTACTCTTGCTTTGTTAGTTGTTGTTCAGTTGTTGAATTGTGTCCCACTCTTTGCAACCCCATGGACTGCTGCACGCAGGCTTCCCTGCCCTTCACTATCTCCCAGAGTTTGCTCAAACTCATGTCCATTGAGTCGGTGATGCCATCCAACCATCTCATCCTCTGTCGTCCCCTTCTCCTCCTGCCTTCTATCTTTCTCTGCACCAGGGTCTTTTCCAGTGAGTCGTCTCTTTGCGTCAGGTGACCAGAGTGTTGGAGCTTCAGGATCAGTCCTCCCAGTGACTATTCAGGATTGATTTCCTTTAGGATTGACTAGTTGGATCTCCTTGCTGTCCAAGGGACTCTCAAGAGTCTTCTCCAACACCACAGTTCAAAGGCATCAATTCTTTGGCACTCAGCCTTCTTTGCGGTCCAACTCTCATTTCTGCTGGTGTAGGTCTAGGGTCATTTCACATGCTGAGTTAGTGTAGTTAATGGTAAGTCCATCCTCTTGTAGTTCAGATCAAGTGTTGGAATGTCTGCTCTGTGCAGCAGTGCTGGCCAAGTTTCATCAGGTAGCAAAATGCACTTCATGCTCACAAGAAGTTTCCAGTCCACTGTAGAGGACAGACAGGGAAACTGGCCCTTGGGGCAGGCGTAATATTTTCCAGGCCAGGGCTCCGCAATCAGACAAACCTGCTGTTTCCTAGCTATGGGAGTGAATGTGATAATTAACATCTTCAAGCCTCAGTGATTTCATCTATGATGATGATAATAGCTGCCTCCAGTGTCGCTGTGAGGGAAAGGGGAGATGATACAGGTAATTTCTCAGGCATACATGTGCCTCATGTATCATGGGTCCATGAAGTTGTAAAGAGTCAGACATGACTTAGTGACTAAACAACAACAACAGCATATGTAAGAGGTAGCAATTAAAAGGAAGAAAATGATGAAATCAAAACCCTAAGTAAGTAGTTACTTGGGTGGTGTGGCCAGTGGGAAGTCCTGAGGAAGTGTCAACAAAGGTGGTTGATGATGACAACCCGTTATCTGTGAGCCCTCGAGGAGCTGGGTCTCCTTTCCTCCCAGGCCCTTTGGGAAGAGTGGTTTCCTGGGGTGGTGTCTTCTTTTTGTATTAATCTGCATGAACTTGAACCTATTTTAATTACTCTTGCTTTGTTAGTTGTTGTTCAGTTGTTGAATTGTGTCCCACTCTTTGCAACCCCATGGACTGCTGCACGCAGGCTTCCCTGCCCTTCACTATCTCCCAGAGTTTGCTCAAACTCATGTCCATTGAGTCGGTGATGCCATCCAACCATCTCATCCTCTGTCGTCCCCTTCTCCTCCTGCCTTCTATCTTTCTCTGCACCAGGGTCTTTTCCAGTGAGTCGTCTCTTTGCGTCAGGTGACCAGAGTGTTGGAGCTTCAGGATCAGTCCTCCCAGTGACTATTCAGGATTGATTTCCTTTAGGATTGACTAGTTGGATCTCCTTGCTGTCCAAGGGACTCTCAAGAGTCTTCTCCAACACCACAGTTCAAAGGCATCAATTCTTTGGCACTCAGCCTTCTTTGCGGTCCAACTCTCATTTCTGCTGGTGTAGGTCTAGGGTCATTTCACATGCTGAGTTAGTGTAGTTAATGGTAAGTCCATCCTCTTGTAGTTCAGATCAAGTGTTGGAATGTCTGCTCTGTGCAGCAGTGCTGGCCAAGTTTCATCAGGTAGCAAAATGCACTTCATGCTCACAAGAAGTTTCCAGTCCACTGTAGAGGACAGACAGGGAAACTGGCCCTTGGGGCAGGCGTAATATTTTCCAGGCCAGGGCTCCGCAATCAGACAAACCTGCTGTTTCCTAGCTATGGGAGTGAATGTGATAATTAACATCTTCAAGCCTCAGTGATTTCATCTATGATGATGATAATAGCTGCCTCCAGTGTCGCTGTGAGGGAAAGGGGAGATGATACAGGTAATTTCTCAGGCATACATGTGCCTCATGTATCATGGGTCCATGAAGTTGTAAAGAGTCAGACATGACTTAGTGACTAAACAACAACAACAGCATATGTAAGAGGTAGCAATTAAAAGGAAGAAAATGATGAAATCAAAACCCTAAGTAAGTAGTTACTTGGGTGGTGTGGCCAGTGGGAAGTCCTGAGGAAGTGTCAACAAAGGTGGTTGATGATGACAACCCGTTATCTGTGAGCCCTCGAGGAGCTGGGTCTCCTTTCCTCCCAGGCCCTTTGGGAAGAGTGGTTTCCTGGGGTGGTGCCCTGCCCATGACAGAAGGAATCACTTTCTTAACCATTCCACAGAGCTCATCCTTTGGAAAACATCCTTGACCTGGGCTTTCAGGGCTGAAGACATATCTTCAGCTCTACCTATCTGAGCTATTGAGCGGCTGCAGGCAGAAGGATCTGGGGGAAGCCCAAGGGTGCCCTGATTTGGCCACTCTGTGATGCTAAGGCTGGTCAGGCCCACCGTTGGGCCATGACGTAGCTTCCCAGGGCCATGTTAACCATTTACAGCAAGTTGAGTAGCTTATGTATGGAGGAAAAATAATTTTTCTCTGCCCTTGTGAGTTCTCAGCTGAGACCTCCTGTGATAAAAACAGACAGGAGGAAAACAAAACTTTGTTGACATGGATGCCTAATGTATAATGGGAGATACATGTGGATATAGTGAGTAACTCTGAGAGGTGGAGATGGAATTCAGGCTTAAATACCTTCTTGTTGGAGTTCTCCAGGCAAGAATCCTGAAATGGATTGCCATTTCCTCCTCCAGTCGGTCACGTTTTGTCAGAACTCTTCACTATGACCTGTCCGTCTTGGGTGGCCCTGCCTGGTATGACTCATAGCTTTGTTGAGTTACACAGTCTCTTTGCCATGACAAGGCAGTGATCCATGAAGGAGATCACTGACTCAATGGACATGAATTTGAGAAAACTCCGGGAGATGGTGAAGGACAGAGGAGCCTGGCGTGCTACATCGATAGGTTGTAAAGAGTTGGACATGACTTAGTGACTAAACACCAACATCAACTTCATAGGGAAAAGGGAGGGAGATGTAGGTGTCTTTGGAGAGAATAAGGGATTTTGAAGAATGAAGAATAGATGGGAGGAGTGATAACAAACTTTGTCTGGGTGTGCTGTTGACTTCCAGTCTTCTCTCCTGAGATGAGTCAGTCTCCCCTGGGTGCTTAAACTCCAGGGGTTGGGGTTTATGCAGTTGAGATGCTTTTGGAGGTTTCTCTTGAGGCAGATAAGGGGAGATCAGAGAAAGCCTCTCCCTGCATTTTCTGTTTTTCCCTTTCCTACAGTTCAAAATAATCATTATATCAAAGCAGCATATTTTGCTACTTTTCATTCACAACATCAGAAATGTATTTTTTAATAGTTTTGGAGGTCTGAAGTCAAATTCAAGGTGTTGGCAGAGCTGTGCCCCTCTGAAGTCTCCAGGAGAGGATCATTTCTGACCTCCTCTTACTTCTGGAGGCTCCAGGCATTCCTTGCCTTGTGACTACTGCGCTCCACACATAGACCTCTGTCTTCTGTTTCTTCTTTTCTGCCTCCTATAAGGACACTTCTCGTTGGATTTAGGGCCTAATTGTGTAGTCCGTGATCATCTCAACTCAGTATTGTCAATATCCAGATGTGTATATGTAATCTTTTTCCAAATCAGGCCACCTTTACAGGTTCCGACATGTAAGTCACAGTCATAGCTTGTGAGGGGCCAGTATTCAGCCCAGTCAGGCCAGAGGTTGGGTGTGAGCTCTCCTGAGGCGACCAAAGGATCTGCTCTGACCTTGCCCTCTGTACCCTAAAGGCGTGGACACTTGGGGAAGGGACTTCTGGTCTGACCTGGGTCTCGTGCCTCGCCTCTTTTCTAGAAGAAGTGGGGAGGTTAAGAAAGAATCCATCAGAGCCCACATTAGTCCAGGCATTGGTGCTCAGGGTTGCCAGGAGATCAGGATCACCATCTCAGGCATATCTTCCACCCATACTTTCTTGAATGGATAGCAATTGGACATCATGTGTGGCTTTAATCCAAAATCTCTTGGCTTCTCATATGAGCAGGTGAACTTGGTTGGTAGTAATAGTAGCTACAGTTAAAAAATTTAAATATTTAATTATTTATGTATTTATTTATGACTGTGTTGGGTCTTAGTTGCAGCACACAGGCTCTTCATTGAGGTGTGTGGGCTTCCCTCTAGCTGTGGTGCATAGGGTTAGTTGCCCCATGGCAGGTAGGATCTCCCCTGACCACGGATCAAACATGCATCTCTTGCATTGGAAGGTGGATTCTTGACTACTGGACCACTAGGGAATTTCCCACAGTTTAATTTTTGTGCAAAAGGGGCGTGAATGGCTGTGAAAACAGTTGTAATCGTCATTTGGTGCTTAAACTCCAGGGGTTGGGGTTTATGCAGTTGAGATGCTTTTGGAGGTTTCTCTTGAGGCAGATAAGGGGAGATCAGAGAAAGCCTCTCCCTGCATTTTCTGTTTTTCCCTTTCCTACAGTTCAAAATAATCATTATATCAAAGCAGCATATTTTGCTACTTTTCATTCACAACATCAGAAATGTATTTTTTAATAGTTTTGGAGGTCTGAAGTCAAATTCAAGGTGTTGGCAGAGCTGTGCCCCTCTGAAGTCTCCAGGAGAGGATCATTTCTGACCTCCTCTTACTTCTGGAGGCTCCAGGCATTCCTTGCCTTGTGACTACTGCGCTCCACACATAGACCTCTGTCTTCTGTTTCTTCTTTTCTGCCTCCTATAAGGACACTTCTCGTTGGATTTAGGGCCTAATTGTGTAGTCCGTGATCATCTCAACTCAGTATTGTCAATATCCAGATGTGTATATGTAATCTTTTTCCAAATCAGGCCACCTTTACAGGTTCCGACATGTAAGTCACAGTCATAGCTTGTGAGGGGCCAGTATTCAGCCCAGTCAGGCCAGAGGTTGGGTGTGAGCTCTCCTGAGGCGACCAAAGGATCTGCTCTGACCTTGCCCTCTGTACCCTAAAGGCGTGGACACTTGGGGAAGGGACTTCTGGTCTGACCTGGGTCTCGTGCCTCGCCTCTTTTCTAGAAGAAGTGGGGAGGTTAAGAAAGAATCCATCAGAGCCCACATTAGTCCAGGCATTGGTGCTCAGGGTTGCCAGGAGATCAGGATCACCATCTCAGGCATATCTTCCACCCATACTTTCTTGAATGGATAGCAATTGGACATCATGTGTGGCTTTAATCCAAAATCTCTTGGCTTCTCATATGAGCAGGTGAACTTGGTTGGTAGTAATAGTAGCTACAGTTAAAAAATTTAAATATTTAATTATTTATGTATTTATTTATGACTGTGTTGGGTCTTAGTTGCAGCACACAGGCTCTTCATTGAGGTGTGTGGGCTTCCCTCTAGCTGTGGTGCATAGGGTTAGTTGCCCCATGGCAGGTAGGATCTCCCCTGACCACGGATCAAACATGCATCTCTTGCATTGGAAGGTGGATTCTTGACTACTGGACCACTAGGGAATTTCCCACAGTTTAATTTTTGTGCAAAAGGGGCGTGAATGGCTGTGAAAACTGAATCTCTGTGGCCTGTGAGAGAAAATCTGTGATTGTGCAATTCAGGTGTAGCTGAATTTCAGTTACCAAAAGTATCTATTATATAAAGAGGCCACCTGTCCAAGTGCAAATAATAAAAGTCAAATGAGAGAATCTTTGACTGGTCACCAAGGAGGTCTGAAGTTGTATTTCAGGGTTGACAATCAAGACAAAGATAGTCTTTCTTGGCTGTAAAACTACAGTTGATGGAGCAGTGATTAGGTGTGAGTTTGTTCTTTCTGCCTGCCTTGAGTCAGAGTGCTGCTAAATTATTTGATCCTTGTTTTCCCTCTTGCTTGCTTCTCTGTGTAACTTTCCTTTGGCCACTGCCCTTCTTTTTTCTCTTCTTGAATCTCTCCTATGTTGTTGAAAATGTTGACAGAATCACCCTGTTGATAGGAACTTGTTTCCAAAAGGTTTCAAAGGGGTTTCATCCAAAAGCTGAGTTGGTTTCTGGAGATGGGTCGTCTTTTAATCATGTTCTCTCTTTGCCACCCATGGGAAAGGATGCCAGACTATCCGCTGACTCTCTTCCAAGTGTGTCAACAACCAATTGGTTTCCAGTTCACCAAGGGCAGAGTAATCTTGAGTAAACAGAGCCGTTGGAAAAGAGCAAATATTGGTTTTGGCAGTTGTAGTCTCTCGAGTGTCTGGCCCCTCTCGTGTTAGTGGACGAAAAAGGAAGAACCACAGCAGAGGCCATAGCATCACATACTGCATCTGGGTGAAGAGCAGTAGAAATAGGTAAATTCAGGACTTGCAGAGGATGGTGTCCTTCTCCCTCCCTCTCTGAACAAATCTGAATCTTCTTTTAACCCTTCATTTTACTTGTTTAAGCCTGATCTTCTCTATTTGAGCCCTTTGATATTTAGGCAAGAGAATTCTTTATGTGGAGTGGTCCTATACATGGGAACATGTTTGAGTAGTGTCATGAACCTCTACCTATCAAATGCTGGTAGCACCTCTTCCTAGTTAGTTGTGACAGCTAAAAGCGTCTCCAAACAATACCAAATGTCTCCTTATCCAGGATGCAAAATTACCCAAGACTGAGAACCACTAGCTCCCTTTTAAAGTCCCAGAATCTGTGATTGTGCAATTCAGGTGTAGCTGAATTTCAGTTACCAAAAGTATCTATTATATAAAGAGGCCACCTGTCCAAGTGCAAATAATAAAAGTCAAATGAGAGAATCTTTGACTGGTCACCAAGGAGGTCTGAAGTTGTATTTCAGGGTTGACAATCAAGACAAAGATAGTCTTTCTTGGCTGTAAAACTACAGTTGATGGAGCAGTGATTAGGTGTGAGTTTGTTCTTTCTGCCTGCCTTGAGTCAGAGTGCTGCTAAATTATTTGATCCTTGTTTTCCCTCTTGCTTGCTTCTCTGTGTAACTTTCCTTTGGCCACTGCCCTTCTTTTTTCTCTTCTTGAATCTCTCCTATGTTGTTGAAAATGTTGACAGAATCACCCTGTTGATAGGAACTTGTTTCCAAAAGGTTTCAAAGGGGTTTCATCCAAAAGCTGAGTTGGTTTCTGGAGATGGGTCGTCTTTTAATCATGTTCTCTCTTTGCCACCCATGGGAAAGGATGCCAGACTATCCGCTGACTCTCTTCCAAGTGTGTCAACAACCAATTGGTTTCCAGTTCACCAAGGGCAGAGTAATCTTGAGTAAACAGAGCCGTTGGAAAAGAGCAAATATTGGTTTTGGCAGTTGTAGTCTCTCGAGTGTCTGGCCCCTCTCGTGTTAGTGGACGAAAAAGGAAGAACCACAGCAGAGGCCATAGCATCACATACTGCATCTGGGTGAAGAGCAGTAGAAATAGGTAAATTCAGGACTTGCAGAGGATGGTGTCCTTCTCCCTCCCTCTCTGAACAAATCTGAATCTTCTTTTAACCCTTCATTTTACTTGTTTAAGCCTGATCTTCTCTATTTGAGCCCTTTGATATTTAGGCAAGAGAATTCTTTATGTGGAGTGGTCCTATACATGGGAACATGTTTGAGTAGTGTCATGAACCTCTACCTATCAAATGCTGGTAGCACCTCTTCCTAGTTAGTTGTGACAGCTAAAAGCGTCTCCAAACAATACCAAATGTCTCCTTATCCAGGATGCAAAATTACCCAAGACTGAGAACCACTAGCTTAAGCCAACTGCTAGTGGTTAAGAATCTGCCTGCCAGAGAAGGAGACACAGGAGGCTCCCGTTCAATCCCTGGAAAGGGTGAGAGAAACAGAGAGAGAGAGACAGAGAGTGCAATCGAGCAGTACATCATTGCATCATTGATCATATTGATGTTAAAGACTTTTAGCTTTTAGAGGAGACTTATTCCCTGACCTATTGCCATTCCTCTGGTGGCTTTAAGATGGGGACGCCAGTCACATTGAGGATGCCTGACACGTGGCACCTTTCCGTTGCTTGATTCCTCACCTGGGCAGCAAAGCATGACAGGAGTCTATTGCCCATCACACCTGTGAATCAGTCAAACTTACTTCATGTCATCAGAGGGGAAGGGGCTGAACGTGGATGTCAAGGTGACACATTGTTTGGGCAGATGTAGTTCCTGGATCTCCTCAAGCGTGACTGCCGGCACATACAGCCAGCTAGTCATTCTTCCTTAGAAAACTTACAGAAAAGGCTCCATCCCTAAGGAACTGTCGATCTGCCTTTACAGCCTAAGGCGTTTTCATCATTTAAACACACTTTCAGAGTTTGGAAAGGGTTGCGGTACTATCATCAAAGTTACACAGTTCCGTTACAAACAGTGTAGTGTGGCTTCATATATTGCCTCTCATTTATTTATTTATTTATTTTTAAAGGGAAAATGGAAACATCTGCGGAAGCAGAAAGCACAGCAGAAGCTCCACTGTGCCCGTCTTCCCACTTCAGTGATTATTAATGTACAACCCGTTTGGTTTCATCCAGATCCCCTCCTTCTCCACTCACTTGATTAGTCTGAATCCTCAGCAGTGCATTTCATCTGTATATATTTCAGTATGTAACTTTAAAGGACTGAAGGGTTTTTTCCCTAAGCATAAGTATCATCTCTAAAAATAAAGGAGTCAGTATCTAAAAGTGCCTTCCTACTAAATATCTGTGGCCTTTGGTTGATGTGTTTCTTTGGTCCCTTTTGCTCTGCTCTAGGCTTTTCTTCGTCTAATTGTGATATTCAAGTGCAGAATAGGTATCAGAATCCATCTTTCATTCTCTTTGTTTCTAGTGTGTTGATACAAACATTATGTTTCTGGCTTGGCAGAAACATAATGGGTACCACCTGCTTGTCTTTAGCTTCTATGAGTTCTTCCTTTCAGGTTCTCTAGCTTGACATGGGGCACAGTCATTTTCTGAAGGAGGATTCTCAGATGGCAGGTACCTTGAATTGCTTGGTAGCTTCTCAGAACACATATAGTCTTGGGTGGGCCCATCAGCCTCCTCTCTCCTCCCCTACCCTTAAATGAAGCCTTTCAATCTACTCTCTGCCAAACATTTAAAAAATTCTTTATACTGATGTGGTGGGATGTACTTCGTTGCTTTGCTCAGGCCATCGCTCGTTGCATTGAGCAGGGGCTGCTCTGCAGCTGTGGTGCGCGGGCTTCTCATTCCGGTGGCTTCTCCTGTTGAGGCTCATGGGCTCTTGAGTGCAGGCTCAGCTGTTGTGGCAGATGGGCTTAGTTGCTCCATGGCATGTGGGATCTTCCCCAACCAGGGATTGAACCTGTGTCCCCTGCATTGGTAGGCAGATGCTCAACCACTGCACCACCAGGCAAGTCCCCTGCCAAACTTTTCTCTGCCGGCATGTGTGGAAGTCCATGAGACCGGAGTATCTAGTGACTGATCATTCTGGGAGTGACAAAGCTGAGCCTGGAATGCTGCCTCTTGACACTTTGATTCCAGGCTCCTTCATGGCGCCTGTCTTTCCCTAGTCACTGTTGCTCTGGCACGACATTCCCGGGGCCCCGGAGTCTGGAGGAGGGATTGACTCCCTGCTACCACCTTCCAGTTGTCTGTCCAGCAAGTCCATTGTCTCTTTCTGCCATGCCCCTCCTTGTGCAGCGGCTCCTCCCTAACCGTGTGGTGTTCCTGGGACTCAATGCCAGGCTTCCTTCAGGAGCTGATGCCCCACCCACAGCCCTTCCCATGCCCCCTGGCTCTTGCATGGCTGGTGACTGAAAAGTATCATCTCTAAAAATAAGGGGTCTTCAAAAGTGCCTTCCTACTAAATATCTGTGGCCTTTGGTTGATGTGTTTCTTTGGTCCCTTTTGCTCTGCTCTAGGCTTTTCTTCGTCTAATTGTGATATTCAAGTGCAGAATAGGTATCAGAATCCATCTTTCATTCTCTTTGTTTCTAGTGTGTTGATACAAACATTATGTTTCTGGCTTGGCAGAAACATAATGGGTACCACCTGCTTGTCTTTAGCTTCTATGAGTTCTTCCTTTCAGGTTCTCTAGCTTGACATGGGGCACAGTCATTTTCTGAAGGAGGATTCTCAGATGGCAGGTACCTTGAATTGCTTGGTAGCTTCTCAGAACACATATAGTCTTGGGTGGGCCCATCAGCCTCCTCTCCTCCCTACCCTTAAATGAAGCCTTTCAATCTACTCTCTGCCAAACATTTAAAAAATTCTTTATACTGATGTGGTGGGATGTACTTCGTTGCTTTGCTCAGGCCATCGCTCGTTGCATTGAGCAGGGGCTGCTCTGCAGCTGTGGTGCGCGGGCTTCTCATTCCGGTGGCTTCTCCTGTTGAGGCTCATGGGCTCTTGAGTGCAGGCTCAGCTGTTGTGGCAGATGGGCTTAGTTGCTCTATGGCATGTGGGATCTTCCCCAACCAGGGATTGAACCTGTGTCCTCTGCATTGGGAGGCGGATGCTCAACCACTGCACCACCAGGCAAGTCCCCTGCCAAACTTTTCTCTGCCGGCATGTGTGGAAGTCCATGAGACCGGAGTATCTAGTGACTGATCATTCTGGGAGTGACAAAGCTGAGCCTGGAATGCTGCCTCTTGACACTTTGATTCCAGGCTCCTTCATGGCGCCTGTCTTTCCCTAGTCACTGTTGCTCTGGCACGACATTCCCGGGGCCCCGGAGTCTGGAGGAGGGATTGACTCCCTGCTACCACCTTCCAGTTGTCTGTCCAGCAAGTCCATTGTCTCTTTCTGCCATGCCCCTCCTTGTGCAGCGGCTCCTCCCTAACCGTGTGGTGTTCCTGGGACTCAATGCCAGGCTTCCTTCAGGAGCTGATGCCCCACCCACAGCCCTTCCCATGCCCCCTGGCTCTTGCATGGCTGGTGACTCCAGCCCCTCTGCAAGTGTGCCCTATAACAACCCAGCTGACCCCTGACTGGCTCCGTGTCAAGGCCTTGCCTTCCAGTTTCCATAACCACACCCTGAGGCAGGTGTCCGTTGACCAGGCGTAGGGCTTCTCTTGAGAGTTTCTTGGCGTCCTGGTCACACTCCACTCTCCGCTCTTTGACCTCACCGAAACCTCCCTATCAAATCTCCTCCTTCCCCCCTACTCTGTTAGACTCCCCTGCTTGCATTTCCTTCTTGACTGGGGACCTGAGTTTCCCCGTGCATTTCCCCTGGGCCTTGGAGAGTGCAAGCTTCCTCTGGGGACACCGCTCAAGGCTGGTGCCTGCACACACTGGGCCCCACAGCCACTTCTTTGCCTCTTTTTTTATTTTTAATTAAAGTTTTATTTATTTATTATTTATTTTTGGCTATTCTGGGTTTTCACTGCTTCTGCAGGCTCTTCTCTAGTTGCTGGGAGTGAAGCTACTCTCTAGTTGAGGTGAGCAGGCTTCTTATTGTGGTGACTTCTCTTGTTGTGGAACTCGGGCTGTAGGGCACATGGGCTTCAGTAGTTGCAGCACATGGGCTCCGTAGTTGCGGCTGTGAGGCTCTAGAGCACAGGTTCAATAGTTGTGGCTCATGGGCTTCTTTGTTCTACAGCATGTGGGATCTTCCTGAATCAGGGATCGAACCCGTGTCTCCTGCATTGGCAGGCAAACTCTTTACCACTGAGCTACCTGGGAAGCCCACTTCTCTGCTTCTCTTGCATGGTGTCCTTTCTGGGGCCCCCGGTCCATGCACACTCTCAGGTTTCCTGGGGAACATGCAGATTTCTCACCTTGCTTGAGTTCCCTCACTCCACCTTCTCCTTGGCACTCACTTTTCATAGAGAACACCCCCCGTCCCTCCATCCCACATGGACACGGAGGTTCCTGAGGTGCCCCTTGCCTCACTTCCCTCCTCTCCAGGCCAGTGTCCAGGGTGAGGGAAGTGCTTGGCGGGGGGTTGGGGCGGGGGGGGGGGATGCGAAGGAGCTTCCTCTGCCCCAGTCCTTCAGATCTCCTTTCTCCAGCGGTCCCTGTCTCCTCTGGGCTGTGGCTTCTTTCCTTCAGTTGACAAATTAAGATCCCTGAGTTTTTAGCATCAAAACTCATCATCCCTACAACCCAGCTCCCTTCCATTTAACCACACCCTGAGGCAGGTGTCCGTTGACCAGGCGTAGGGCTTCTCTTGAGAGTTTCTTGGCGTCCTGGTCACACTCCACTCTCCGCTCTTTGACCTCACCGAAACCTCCCTATCAAATCTCCTCCTTCCCCCCTACTCTGTTAGACTCCCCTGCTTGCATTTCCTTCTTGACTGGGGACCTGAGTTTCCCCGTGCATTTCCCCTGGGCCTTGGAGAGTGCAAGCTTCCTCTGGGGACACCGCTCAAGGCTGGTGCCTGCACACACTGGGCCCCACAGCCACTTCTTTGCCTCTTTTTTTATTTTTAATTAAAGTTTTATTTATTTATTATTTATTTTTGGCTATTCTGGGTTTTCACTGCTTCTGCAGGCTCTTCTCTAGTTGCTGGGAGTGAAGCTACTCTCTAGTTGAGGTGAGCAGGCTTCTTATTGTGGTGACTTCTCTTGTTGTGGAACTCGGGCTGTAGGGCACATGGGCTTCAGTAGTTGCAGCACATGGGCTCCGTAGTTGCGGCTGTGAGGCTCTAGAGCACAGGTTCAATAGTTGTGGCTCATGGGCTTCTTTGTTCTACAGCATGTGGGATCTTCCTGAATCAGGGATCGAACCCGTGTCTCCTGCATTGGCAGGCAAACTCTTTACCACTGAGCTACCTGGGAAGCCCACTTCTCTGCTTCTCTTGCATGGTGTCCTTTCTGGGGCCCCCGGTCCATGCACACTCTCAGGTTTCCCTGGGGAACATGCAGATTTCTCACCTTGCTTGAGTTCCCTCACTCCACCTTCTCCTTGGCACTCACTTTTCATAGAGAACACCCCCCGTCCCTCCATCCCACATGGACACGGAGGTTCCTGAGGTGCCCCTTGCCTCACTTCCCTCCTCTCCAGGCCAGTGTCCAGGGTGAGGGAAGTGCTTGGCGGGGGGTTGGGGCGGGGGGGGGGATGCGAAGGAGCTTCCTCTGCCCCAGTCCTTCAGATCTCCTTTCTCCAGCGGTCCCTGTCTCCTCTGGGCTGTGGCTTCTTTCCTTCAGTTGACAAATTAAGATCCCTGAGTTTTTAGCATCAAAACTCATCATCCCTACAACCCTATAACTCTGAGGGATATGCGTTATTAACTCACCATTCCTATAACCCTGAGGGATATGTGTTTTAACCTTTTTTTTTTTTTTTTTAAACAGGTGAGGACACTGAGGCTTAAAAGGGAAGTAGCTAACCAGGCAGGGACAGCTGGTGACTGCTGGCATGGGGTGGGAGTGTGGATGCTGGCTCCTTGCTCAGCCCTTGAGCTTGGGCCCCAGGCATGGGAAAGATGCATGGAGAATCCATGGCATTCTCCTAGGAGCCTCTCCGAGGGCTGGTGCAGAGCTAAGGAAGCAGTTTGAGACTGATTGTAATTGAAGTGACTGCCTGGGCGAGGCATTTGATGCTTAAGCTGCTTAACTCTCTGCTCCTTGATGTTTGGGGGACCATCTGTCTTGCCATCGCAATTGTGAATTCTTTAGGGGCTGCCTCTTCAATTCTCTGTCCCTCTGAACCTTTTGTACATGGTTGATGTGTACTAATGGGCTCCTTACTCACCTAGACGTTTTTAGCTTTTAACTTCAATCTCGAAGGCTTTTTGAAAACACCATTACTTGATTTCTGTGCATGCTTAATGAACACTTGACATTTTTGTTTAGTTGAGGTATAATCATTCCATGTATGAACTTTAGTTTGTTTATAATTTCATACTCAATCAGGACCCATCTCTTGCATATTGTATCACAAAGTGATTAATAATCCATGGCATTTTATTTCATTTTTGTACATATGTCAACTGAATTTATTAAAAAAAAATTAGATCAAAATTGTAAACTAGGGACTTCCTTGGTGGTCCAGTGGCTAAGATTCTCTGTTTCCATTATAGAGTCCAGGTTGGATTCCTGGTCAGGGGATCACATCCTGCATGCCCAACTAAAGATCCCACATGCCAGAGTGCAGCTAAGTAAATAAATATTTAAGAAATGTAAACGGAATTTCAAGATGTATAAAGGGGCAAAGCCAAGAGTCACAAAAATTTAAATAAAAGGCTCTGGACTGAAAAGACTCAGAGTGAGAGGCAAGGAAAAGTACTCTAACAACATATAGCAACTTTAGGACTAACAAAAGCAATGATACTGCTCTAACTGCTTCCAGATAGAAATAGCAGATCTTTCACAAAGAAACAAGCTTGCCATCAGACTTTTCTGAATGTAGAAACAGTTGAAAACTATATTTTTAAATGCCAGAAGAACTTTAGATCTGCAATTTTTCTATCTAGCATAGTATCATTTAAATGTAAAAAGTGAAAAACAATATAAGGGCAAAAAGAAACCAACCAGATTCAGGTATATGCCCTCAACAAATTACCACCAAAGCCAATATTGAAAATATTCAAGTAGGTATTCAAGTAAAAGAGAAATAATCCAGAGGAGGTGGTAAGAGAGGCAGAAATTAGGGATTATCAGTACCTTAGTAAAGTGATTGTTGTTTTCAAACGAAGATCAAAGAACAGAAATAAAGAATATATAAAAACCTCACCACTGATTGTGACAGGGATAGGGATGGAGAATAACTGGGAAAATAGTGATCATCTTCACTAAAAAAAACTCCAGTAGGTGTGAATAGGCAATGAACAATGTACACATGCTATATGTTCTCTGTTCTCTGGGACCTCAGAGAAGGGGCAGAGCACGGAGGAAATGATGCTCTCAAGCCGTGGTGCTGGAGAAGACTCTTGAGAGTCTCTTGGACAGTAGGAGATTGAACCAGTCAACCCTAAAGGAAATCAACCCTGAATATTCATTGGAGGGACTGATGCTGAAGCTGAAGCTCCAGTACTTTGGGCACGTGGATGCAAAGAGCCAACTCATTGGTAAAGACCCTGATGCTGGGAAAAGATTGAAGGTAAAGGAGAAGAAGGCAGCAGAGGATGAGATGGTTGGATGGCATCACTTATTTAATGTACATGAACTTGGGTAAACTGGGAAATGGTGAAGGACAGGGAGGTCTGGCATGTTGCAATCCATGGAGTCACGAAGAGTCAGACAAAACTTGATGACTGAACAACAACAACATGCATATATAAATTTAGCAAGCATATTATAGGTTGTGTGGCATTTTATAATTGAAGAAAGGAATTCCTTAGTGGTCCAGTGGTCAGGACTTTGCCCTTTCACAGCCTGGGTTCCATTCCTGGTCAGAGAAACAAGATTCTGTAAGCTTCGTGGTACAGCGCCTCCCACCAAAAGCTATAATTGAATATAATTGTAGAAAAATGGCATTGTGATTGTAGAGGTAGTAATATTATATTATCGACCCTAGTCCTAGCTATGTCATGGACATAGTTCTGCCTTACTCACCTTCTTCTAAGTCGTGGTATTTTGTTCCTAAAAGTGTAGTTTTCATTCCTTTTCCCCTTTATCACCACTGCCTTCCAATCCTCCACATGAAGAATGAGATGACCAGAGAATGAAGGATTCTGGTGGGTTGGTTTAGATTAGTGTTTCTGAAAGGAACCATCAGTAGTTTAATTTATAATATATTTTGGGCTGACCTACTTTTGTATGTCAATAAAAGATACAATAAAGATGAAATATTTGAAAACAGACATAAACTGTAAGCACTTTTATTTTTATACATTCAACGAACATAAATACTTTGTCAAATAACTATAAAACTTTCCAAATGTTTACTCTCAATTTCTATACTTGTGTTATTGCACACCAGTTATAAACTAGTTGTGGGCAAGACCACCCTGTGGATAGCACTGGGCTAGACAGTGGAGGTTGTGCTTTGTTCATCAATTTCCATGGAGTCCTGTTTTGTTTTTTTTTTAACCGAATTACTCCAACTCATTCTGATCACTGATCTCAGAGAAACACAGCTAGGAAGAACATTAAAATCTATTGACCTTCAGAGGTCAGGTAGAAAGTTTGACCTTCCTTTAAAAAAATCACTGTTCACCCCTGTGCTTAATCAGATGTTCATTGTTTTATCCATTAGAAACCAATAGAAGGCAGGTAAGTGGCTTTCCTCCACGTATGTTAGGCAGCAGAGGATGAGATGGTTGGATGGCATCACTTATTTAATGTACATGAACTTGGGTAAACTGGGAAATGGTGAAGGACAGGGAGGTCTGGCATGTTGCAATCCATGGAGTCACGAAGAGTCAGACAAAACTTGATGACTGAACAACAACAACATGCATATATAAATTTAGCAAGCATATTATAGGTTGTGTGGCATTTTATAATTGAAGAAAGGAATTCCTTAGTGGTCCAGTGGTCAGGACTTTGCCCTTTCACAGCCTGGGTTCCATTCCTGGTCAGAGAAACAAGATTCTGTAAGCTTCGTGGTACAGCGCCTCCCACCAAAAGCTATAATTGAATATAATTGTAGAAAATGGCATTGTGATTGTAGAGGTAGTAATATTATATTATCGACCCTAGTCCTAGCTATGTCATGGACATAGTTCTGCCTTACTCACCTTCTTCTAAGTCGTGGTATTTTGTTCCTAAAAGTGTAGTTTTCATTCCTTTTCCCCTTTATCACCACTGCCTTCCAATCCTCCACATGAAGAATGAGATGACCAGAGAATGAAGGATTCTGGTGGGTTGGTTTAGATTAGTGTTTCTGAAAGGAACCATCAGTAGTTTAATTTATAATATATTTTGGGCTGACCTACTTTTGTATGTCAATAAAAGATACAATAAAGATGAAATATTTGAAAACAGACATAAACTGTAAGCACTTTTATTTTTATACATTCAACGAACATAAATACTTTGTCAAATAACTATAAAACTTTCCAAATGTTTACTCTCAATTTCTATACTTGTGTTATTGCACACCAGTTATAAACTAGTTGTGGGCAAGACCACCCTGTGGATAGCACTGGGCTAGACAGTGGAGGTTGTGCTTTGTTCATCAATTTCCATGGAGTCCTGTTTTGTTTTTTTTTTAACCGAATTACTCCAACTCATTCTGATCACTGATCTCAGAGAAACACAGCTAGGAAGAACATTAAAATCTATTGACCTTCAGAGGTCAGGTAGAAAGTTTGACCTTCCTTTAAAAAAAAATCACTGTTCACCCCTGTGCTTAATCAGATGTTCATTGTTTTATCCATTAGAAACCAATAGAAGGCAGGTAAGTGGCTTTCCTCCACATTTAGGGAGTATGCTTAGCTCTCCTTTGTCTTATGGTAGGAATGTGGGTTTGACTATTTTCTCAGCTGCATACAGTGAAATTCTAATACTCAAGGTCAAAACAGCCAGAAGAAATGTTATATTCTGATTGCAAGATAAAAAATAGGGATTGGGAATTGCCTTTTAAATAGCACAGCCTTTAAATGTTTTGACTCTCAGTCTGATGGGGTCTGTTCTGTGATTATGTGATATTTTATGCTCAAGGTAGCTGTGATTGTCTTACAGGAGCACTTAAATTAAATATTTAAATCTTAATGGGAATTGGCAGGAACCATTAGGGGAAGTATACAAAATAATTTAAAAGAGAAGTCCGAGTGAATTAATTTTAGCTTTAGGCTTGCATTCAAATAACACCAGTTACAGTGGAGTGACCTGAAACCTATTTATATTGTTGTGAAAAGGAATTAGAATTTAGAGAATCACTGTACCGAAATATAATACAAGACCTGTAATTTTAAATTCTCAAATAGCCACATTAAAAAAGGTGAAATTAATTTTAATGTTCGATTTAACCAAGTACATAGGAAGTGTTAACATTTCAAAACATAATACGGAATTTATTTTTAAACGCATCTTTGCTATCATTTTTTTTAATGCTATCCACAAGCAACCCACATTATTTTTCTTTAATATTTATACTGCTCCTACTACTTATAACAACGAACATTAAATACTTTGTCAAATAACTATAAAACTTTCCAAATGTTTACTCTCAATTTCTATACTTGTGTTATTGCACACCAGTTATAAACTAGTTGTGGGCAAGACCACCCTGTGGATAGCACTGGGCTAGACAGTGGAGGTTGTGCTTTGTTCATCAATTTCCATGGAGTCCTGTTTTGTTTTTTTTTTAACCGAATTACTCCAACTCATTCTGATCACTGATCTCAGAGAAACACAGCTAGGAAGAACATTAAAATCTATTGACCTTCAGAGGTCAGGTAGAAAGTTTGACCTTCCTTTAAAAAAAAATCACTGTTCACCCCTGTGCTTAATCAGATGTTCATTGTTTTATCCATTAGAAACCAATAGAAGGCAGGTAAGTGGCTTTCCTCCACATTTAGGGAGTATGCTTAGCTCTCCTTTGTCTTATGGTAGGAATGTGGGTTTGACTATTTTCTCAGCTGCATACAGTGAAATTCTAATACTCAAGGTCAAAACAGCCAGAAGAAATGTTATATTCTGATTGCAAGATAAAAAATAGGGATTGGGAATTGCCTTTTAAATAGCACAGCCTTTAAATGTTTTGACTCTCAGTCTGATGGGGTCTGTTCTGTGATTATGTGATATTTTATGCTCAAGGTAGCTGTGATTGTCTTACAGGAGCACTTAAATTAAATATTTAAATCTTAATGGGAATTGGCAGGAACCATTAGGGGAAGTATACAAAATAATTTAAAAGAGAAGTCCGAGTGAATTAATTTTAGCTTTAGGCTTGCATTCAAATAACACCAGTTACAGTGGAGTGACCTGAAACCTATTTATATTGTTGTGAAAAGGAATTAGAATTTAGAGAATCACTGTACCGAAATATAATACAAGACCTGTAATTTTAAATTCTCAAATAGCCACATTAAAAAAGGTGAAATTAATTTTAATGTTCGATTTAACCAAGTACATAGGAAGTGTTAACATTTCAAAACATAATACGGAATTTATTTTTAAACGCATCTTTGCTATCATTTTTTTTAATGCTATCCACAAGCAACCCACATTATTTTTCTTTAATATTTATTTTACTATGCTGGCTCTTACTTAGTGGTGGCATGCAGGATCTAGTGCGCTGACCAAGGCTTGAAGCTAGGCCCCTTGCATTGGGAGCATGGAGTCTTAGCCACTGGACCACCAGGGAAGTCTCACTATGGAATGTATTAATGAAGTATTTTATATTCTGTTTTACTAAGTCTTCAAAATTGGTAGACTTTACACTGATTGCATGTCTTGATTTGGATTAGCCACCAATCAAGGGCTCTTTAGCCACTGATGACTAATAGCAATGTTACTGGCTAGTGTAGATTAAGAAGCAAAGTCCACAGTGAGGTAGCTAATTTGCACAATTATGTGAGTAGTTTTGTATTTGACTTAGGATTTAGTCCAAAAGAGTGTCGGGGAATTCACAGTTACCTTGAGGGGACAGCAGGGGACCCTCTGGAGAGTCACTCCTCCCCCAAAACCTTTGGGCACTTCCATCAGTGAGCAGGTCATTTCTGTGGACAGGCTGCTTATTAATCTCACCCAAGGGCAAGGGAGCGACCTCAAGAATTGCTTTTACTTAGTCCATAAGAGCAGAGACCAGGGGAGAAAGCCAGGCAGGATACTGGTTTACAGTATTTGTTTTTTTATTTGAGAAATTGGATTAAAAATAGATTATGGAATGATTGTTTTTTAACGCAAAGTTATTATGTAGGAAGCTTGTTCCTGGAGAAGACTTTGGTATTTGAATATTGTACACTTACTAATTCTTTTTTTGGTAGAAGCTAGGTTACTGTGGCTAGTGAAGCTGGGGATGAGAGAAAAACATAGAAAAGGGGAAGTCCTTAGTTGTGCCCAAGCAGGTGAGCTGTGAGCCTCAGAGCCCTCGTGTTCTGACTTCCTTCTTGGGAGCAAAGGTCTACAGGAGAGGCTGTGGGGCTGTCATGCCTGCAGTCACTCAGACAGCTCCTGTGCTGCCAGGAATCAGAACTCAGGCTTGCTGCGTCTGTTCTTGGTCGTCTGTGTCTGACAGTATGTAATGGGGACAGAGAGGAGGAGATGACCGTAACACTGGATAAGCATAGAATTTTTATTTTTTCTAAATGAAAGCTTTTTTGTGCATTTCTCAGATTTAAAAATTATAGTTTTATGAAATAGTTATATTCAGATGGGGTGATAGCTAGACTTGCTTTGAAATAATTTCCAGTGGGGGGAGATTTGCACATGGAAGTAAGAGGGGATTTGGATGCAATGAGAGTGACTATATGAGCTGATAACTGTTGGAACTGAGTGAAGGGTGCTTCTGTTTTTGTTCAGTTGCTAAGTCATGTCTGGACTGCAATTTTAAAAGTGACTAATAGCAATGTTACTGGCTAGTGTAGATTAAGAAGCAAAGTCCACAGTGAGGTAGCTAATTTGCACAATTATGTGAGTAGTTTTGTATTTGACTTAGGATTTAGTCCAAAAGAGTGTCGGGGAATTCACAGTTACCTTGAGGGGACAGCAGGGGACCCTCTGGAGAGTCACTCCTCCCCCAAAACCTTTGGGCACTTCCATCAGTGAGCAGGTCATTTCTGTGGACAGGCTGCTTATTAATCTCACCCAAGGGCAAGGGAGCGACCTCAAGAATTGCTTTTACTTAGTCCATAAGAGCAGAGACCAGGGGAGAAAGCCAGGCAGGATACTGGTTTACAGTATTTGTTTTTTTATTTGAGAAATTGGATTAAAAATAGATTATGGAATGATTGTTTTTTAACGCAAAGTTATTATGTAGGAAGCTTGTTCCTGGAGAAGACTTTGGTATTTGAATATTGTACACTTACTAATTCTTTTTTTGGTAGAAGCTAGGTTACTGTGGCTAGTGAAGCTGGGGATGAGAGAAAAACATAGAAAAGGGGAAGTCCTTAGTTGTGCCCAAGCAGGTGAGCTGTGAGCCTCAGAGCCCTCGTGTTCTGACTTCCTTCTTGGGAGCAAAGGTCTACAGGGAGAGGCTGTGGGGCTGTCATGCCTGCAGTCACTCAGACAGCTCCTGTGCTGCCAGGAATCAGAACTCAGGCTTGCTGCGTCTGTTCTTGGTCGTCTGTGTCTGACAGTATGTAATGGGGACAGAGAGGAGGAGATGACCGTAACACTGGATAAGCATAGAATTTTTATTTTTTCTAAATGAAAGCTTTTTTGTGCATTTCTCAGATTTAAAAATTATAGTTTTATGAAATAGTTATATTCAGATGGGGTGATAGCTAGACTTGCTTTGAAATAATTTCCAGTGGGGGGAGATTTGCACATGGAAGTAAGAGGGGATTTGGATGCAATGAGAGTGACTATATGAGCTGATAACTGTTGGAACTGAGTGAAGGGTGCTTCTGTTTTTGTTCAGTTGCTAAGTCATGTCTGACTCTTTGCAACTGCATGTACTTCCCTGTCCTTCACTACCTCCCAGAGTTTACGCAGACTCATGTCCATTGAGTCAGTGATGCTATCCACCCATCTCATCCTCTGTGATGCGCCTCTCCTTTTGCCCTCAATCTTTCCCAGCATCGAGGTCTTTTTCATTGTCATCTCTTCGCATCAGGTGGCCAAAGTATAGGAGCTTCAGCTTTAGCATTCGAATGTCCAGTGAATATCCAGGGTTGGTTTCCTTTATGCTTGACTGGCTTGATCTTCTTGCAGTCCAAGGGACTCTCAAGAGTCTCTTCCAGCACTACTGTTCGAAAGCATCAATTCTTCAGGGGGAGCTCAGCCTTCTTTATGGTCCATCTCTCAAATCCATACATGACTACTGATGAGTCCTTAGGGATTCATTATTCACCTTATTAGCTGTTTGAAATTTTTAGTAGAAAAGTTTATGTATTTAAATGGTGCATGAACTTGTAAAAAAAAAAAAATGCAGATATCCATTATCCAACAATAACTGCCATTAGCTTGAAAATTGTCTACTGAACATTCTTTTTTGTGAAGATGCCTTGAAGAGATACACGAAAGGTGTGAGTCCTGATATTGCTCTTACAGATATTTTATTCTAATTCCAGAGCCCAGAGATCACACATGCAGGGGAAAAGTCAATGTTGGTTGTAGGTGTATCTTACTCCAGGCCTTATGCTTATGTGACCCTTGGGTTGGTTTGTGAAAGAGGTTCTCCTTCTGCCGTTTACAGAGGAGTGGAGCGAGGCTTGAAGGACCCACACTGCTCATGTGCACTCAGCATGAGTGTAAGGGAACCAGGATGCCACTGGCTGTGGGTGACTGGGCACCAGTTGTGTTGGGCACCTGATCTATTGGAACTGTAGAATCTTGTGGAACCAGAAACAGAAGGGATACAATATGATATAATGAATGGCCAAATTATGCAGAGAAATCTACCAAGACCAATGAAAACAGAGACAAGAGCAAGGAAACCAAGTGGAAGGAAGGCTCCTGGGGAAAGGGGTAGCTTAGGATGACAGATCAGGGATGGGAACGAGGACACATATGGCTCTGGAGGATTGATTTTCAAAATGTTGTAACAGGAGGAGGACATTTCAGTGGCAGAACTATGTTTTGTGGGGTATTTTGGTTTTGAAACAAATGTACCAAAGTGAACATGTAAAGGAGAATCACTGGCCAGTGGAACAAAGATCAGATGGATTCAGCCTTTTGGAAGATCTATCAGGTGACCATTCATGAAAACCAAACTGCACCTAGTAAGAGATATGAGGGCAGCAAAATTACCTCTGAAAGATGAATTATGAGGGATACAATAGCTACTGATCAGAGTCAAGTGATGATAAGTTCTTATTTATAAGAGAAAATGTGTCCCTGATTTCAACATTATGTATACTTGAGTGGCTAATTTGTTCTTGATTAGCCAGACCATCCTCCCAAAAGGGCCCCGTGTTCTTGTCTGTAACAACCTATTTTAAGTTTCCCAGAGACTGATGAAATTCCACTGTACACCTCGATTCTTCCTGTCGCTTTAGTGGAACTCACAGCACCCAGGCAACTAGGCTTTGAAGGCTGGGGGAATAAGCATTGAAGAGAGTTCATAAGGCTTTAATATTTCTTCTGTATGGGAGGGCCTCCCCTTCTCCTAGCCCTGGGATAGTCCGTCGTTGTTGGCGGGTTTTTTGCTGGCATGGAAATTTAGGTGGTTTACCATTTGAAGAAGAAGAATTCTCTGTGTTCTTCAGTTGAATGATTTCAGTACAGAAGAAGTTTGAGGAGTTAGTATGGAGAAGTAACCTTCAAGTTAAAGGTTGAAGAGGCCTTGAGAATAAATGTGGGGAGGAGAGTTCATCAGCGTCACTTCCGGCAGGGTGGAGCTTTGAGTAGGATGCCTCACTACTCTGTGTGCAAGTGCCCTGCAGCCGGCCAGTGGAGCCCAGGTCCTCCATTGCTGCTTCTGCAGGCCAAGCCCACCTTGTCTCACTCCGAACCTCTCCCCAGGCTCTGTCATAGGAGTTTCCCTTGCCTCAGTGCCTGGAGGCATCCTTGACATCACCGCACCCTTACTTCTTGTTCATTCTATTTCTGCTTTCACAGACTTTATTTTTGGAGTGCGGTTTGTTCACAGCAAAATTGAGTGGGAAGTGAACACAGTGGTACACTGTCTACACACATGCACAACCTCCCCCATTATCAACATCCCTCACCGGAGGGTGCTTTTGTTACAATTGATGAAACTCCACTGACAAACCATGACCACCCAAGGTACATACCTAGCATTAGGGTTCACTCTTGGTGTTGTATGTTCTATCAGCTTTGACAAATGTGTATGAGCTGTATCCACCACGGTGTACAACACAGAATAGTTTCACTGCCCTAAAAACCCTCTGTGCTCTGCCTATTCATCCCTCCTGAGCCCACCACCTCTGGGGACCGTTGATCTTTTTACTGTGTCCACAGTTTTGTCTTTTCTGTTGTAGAATGCCATTTGGTTGGAATCATGCAATATGAATCCTTTTCAGATTGGCTTTTCACTTGTGATGCACAGTTAAGGTTCCTCAGTGTCTTTTCATGGCTTGAGAGTTCATTTCTTTTTAGTGCTGAACAGTGTTCCGTTGTACAGGTGAGCCTTTTTCTCACTTTGCTCTAGTTTCTCACCTTGCCTTCCTCCAGGAAATGCTCTGCTGGTTGATGAATGACACTTGCCTCTCCATGTATATCCGGTTGCACTGTGGGTACCTGTGCAACTCTCTGCTCCCCCACAGGATCCACGCTGGAGAGAGCTTCAAGGGGGACATCTTCTTATACCATCATCTAATTGTTAAACCTCAAAGCCTTTCTGTGCTTTGAGATGATGAATAGGTGTAGTCCCTTCATTTGACAGTAGGCCAACCAGGGGAGATGCTCACTGACACACTACGTTTGTGGCAGGAGTGTGAGTCATTAGCCAGTTGCTGGCACTAAAATAGAAAAGTGGGGTGGCGGGGTGGAGAGATGTTAACTGGAATCTTGACCTTGAAGAAGCAGGAATGAGGCTCATGGAATGAGGCAGCCCCTTCTCTTCATTGTGGGTGTGCATGTACACACCCCCATCCCCGCTGCGACCCCATCCTGACCCCGCTGTTGTAGCCCAGCCTCTTAACGTTGCATACTCTCATGCCTTGTGTCTTGAAGTTATTAATCATACCACCCATGTTCATTCGTTGTTCACCTACCAAGCGCTTGATGGGTGTTAGGAACAGTGCTGTGAGTAGAGCCGAGAGCTCTGGGGGGAGCCATTACTCCTGTCCTCTCAAAGCTCACAGTCTAGAGTGGACCATGGACACTTAAATAGGTGATTTCAACAAGATAGTTAATGTAGAAACAAAGATGTGATCCAGGAAGTCTGCCTGGAGTGCATGGTCCTTGATGGGCGATGGTGAGTAGGGTGTGCGGAGGCCACTTTAGTGGTAGAAGATGGGAGGTCAGAGGGCACTACAGGGGAAGCAGTGCAGAGGGTACAGGGTTCCAGCAGGACCATGGGCTCGCTGGTACTGGGGCGCTGATTCCCAGGACAGATGAGGCGGGATGTGGAAGGAGGCCCTGGAATGCCATTTGGTTGGAATCATGCAATATGAATCCTTTTCAGATTGGCTTTTCACTTGTGATGCACAGTTAAGGTTCCTCAGTGTCTTTTCATGGCTTGAGAGTTCATTTCTTTTTAGTGCTGAACAGTGTTCCGTTGTACAGGTGAGCCTTTTTCTCACTTTGCTCTAGTTTCTCACCTTGCCTTCCTCCAGGAAATGCTCTGCTGGTTGATGAATGACACTTGCCTCTCCATGTATATCCGGTTGCACTGTGGGTACCTGTGCAACTCTCTGCTCCCCCACAGGATCCACGCTGGAGAGAGCTTCAAGGGGGACATCTTCTTATACCATCATCTAATTGTTAAACCTCAAAGCCTTTCTGTGCTTTGAGATGATGAATAGGTGTAGTCCCTTCATTTGACAGTAGGCCAACCAGGGGAGATGCTCACTGACACACTACGTTTGTGGCAGGAGTGTGAGTCATTAGCCAGTTGCTGGCACTAAAATAGAAAAGTGGGGTGGCGGGGTGGAGAGATGTTAACTGGAATCTTGACCTTGAAGAAGCAGGAATGAGGCTCATGGAATGAGGCAGCCCCTTCTCTTCATTGTGGGTGTGCATGTACACACCCCCATCCCCGCTGCGACCCCATCCTGACCCCGCTGTTGTAGCCCAGCCTCTTAACGTTGCATACTCTCATGCCTTGTGTCTTGAAGTTATTAATCATACCACCCATGTTCATTCGTTGTTCACCTACCAAGCGCTTGATGGGTGTTAGGAACAGTGCTGTGAGTAGAGCCGAGAGCTCTGGGGGGAGCCATTACTCCTGTCCTCTCAAAGCTCACAGTCTAGAGTGGACCATGGACACTTAAATAGGTGATTTCAACAAGATAGTTAATGTAGAAACAAAGATGTGATCCAGGAAGTCTGCCTGGAGTGCATGGTCCTTGATGGGGCGATGAGTGAGTAGGGGTGTGCGGAGGCCACTTTAGTGGTAGAAGATGGGAGGTCAGAGGGCACTACAGGGGAAGCAGTGCAGAGGGTACAGGGTTCCAGCAGGACCATGGGCTCGCTGGTACTGGGGCGCTGATTCCCAGGACAGATGAGGCGGGGATGTGGAAGGAGGCCCTGGAGATTCTGCAGCTGGGGGCTGAGGACAGACTCAAATGACCATCCTAGGTCGTTTGCTCTGGGTTGGATGGGGCTGGCATGCTGGTGGCACCGAGTAGGGCTGCTGCAAGAGGTGGGACTGTAACCCAGCAGTCCCACTCCTGGGCGTATACCCAGGCGTATACACAGTTCCAAAGGATATGTGCACCCCAGTGTTCATTGCAGCACTGTTTACAACAGCCAGGACATGGAAGTGAGTTAAATGTCCATCACCAGAGGAATGGACAAAGAAGCCATGGTGCATGTACACAATGGAATATTAGTCAGCCATAAAGAGGAACAAAACTGTAACATTTGCAGAGACATGCATGGACCTAGAGACCGTCACACAGAGTAAAATAAGTCAGAAAGAGAAAAATACTGTCATGTTAATGTATGTGGCATCTGGGAAAATGGTATAAATTATTTTATTTGCAGAGCAGAAATAGAGACACAGATAAAGAGAACAAGCATATGGATACCATGGGGAAAGGAGAGGGTGGAGTGAATTAGGAGATTAGGGTATACATATGCACACCATTGATTCTATGTATAAAATAGTTTAGTAATGAGAACCTACTGTATAGCACTGCTCACTGCTCTGCAGTGACCTAAACAAGAGGAAATCCAAAAAAGAGGGGATACATGTAAACACATAGCTGATTCACTTTGCTGTACAGTATATAGAAACTAACACAACATTGTAAAGCAACTATATTCCAATAAAAATCAATTTTAAAAATGTTTAAAAGAAGAGGTGGGACTATAGCTTTCTACCAAAAGGTAGAAATTGCCAAACACCCTGGTATTAATAGCTTTGTAGGAGTAATGGGCATAGAATAGGTCTAGTCAATTTTCTGAATGACCAAGGAAGAACTAAAATCACTTTTTTCCTGCTCTTTCCTCCTTATTCATAAATAAACACAGTTGCTAAAAAAATTTTTAATGCATTGTCCTATTTTGTTATACTGAATTAGCTCTTTTTTTATTATTGTGCAGAGGGAAAACAGAGGGCACTACAGGGAAGCAGTGCAGAGGGTACAGGGTTCCAGCAGGACCATGGGCTCGCTGGTACTGGGGCTGATTCCCAGGACAGATGAGGCGGGGATGTGGAAGGAGGCCCTGGAGATTCTGCAGCTGGGGGCTGAGGACAGACTCAAATGACCATCCTAGGTCGTTTGCTCTGGGTTGGATGGGGCTGGCATGCTGGTGGCACCGAGTAGGGCTGCTGCAAGAGGTGGGACTGTAACCCAGCAGTCCCACTCCTGGGCATATACCCAGGCGTATACACAGTTCCAAAGGATATGTGCACCCCAGTGTTCATTGCAGCACTGTTTACAACAGCCAGGACATGGAAGTGAGTTAAATGTCCATCACCAGAGGAATGGACAAAGAAGCCATGGTGCATGTACACAATGGAATATTAGTCAGCCATAAAGAGGAACAAAACTGTAACATTTGCAGAGACATGCATGGACCTAGAGACCGTCACACAGAGTAAAATAAGTCAGAAAGAGAAAAATACTGTCATGTTAATGTATGTGGCATCTGGGAAAATGGTATAAATTATTTTATTTGCAGAGCAGAAATAGAGACACAGATAAAGAGAACAAGCATATGGATACCATGGGGAAAGGAGAGGGTGGAGTGAATTAGGAGATTAGGGTATACATATGCACACCATTGATTCTATGTATAAAATAGTTTAGTAATGAGAACCTACTGTATAGCACTGCTCACTGCTCTGCAGTGACCTAAACAAGAGGAAATCCAAAAAAGAGGGGATACATGTAAACACATAGCTGATTCACTTTGCTGTACAGTATATAGAAACTAACACAACATTGTAAAGCAACTATATTCCAATAAAAATCAATTTTAAAAATGTTTAAAAGAAGAGGTGGGACTATAGCTTTCTACCAAAAGGTAGAAATTGCCAAACACCCTGGTATTAATAGCTTTGTAGGAGTAATGGGCATAGAATAGGTCTAGTCAATTTTCTGAATGACCAAGGAAGAACTAAAATCACTTTTTTTTCCTGCTCTTTCCTCCTTATTCATAAATAAACACAGTTGCTAAAAAAAAATTTTTTTAATGCATTGTCCTATTTTGTTATACTGAATTAGCTAAAGCTTTTAAGTTTTTATTCATTTGAGTGTGTTGAAAGGGCTATTTTAACACATTAAGTTTAGAATATTGAAATTCTTTCAAACCCTAAAGTCAAAGGAAAAAGCATCTCTTTTTTTAGGGGGGAAGTTTGTGGAATGAAATTGCAAAGGATAGGAGATATTAGTAGGATTAAAACAGGCAAAACAAACTTTTCGAGAAAAAAGAAATAGGGAATTATTTTCGAGCGAATGTTTCAAAATCAGTTTAATCTAAGCTGTAGAGCATGTTTTGGCCAGTTCATAAAATGAGTTAATGATACACTTGTTTGTTCTGCTCTTTATTCATATAGTCAAATGTTTGTGGGACATCCTTGTACTTGCACTGTTCAAGGGCTAGGGGAATAGCCATGTGCTAAGGAGAGACCTTGTTCTTACGAAGCTTACATTCTAGCTCATGTTGCTTAGTATTATTTATATTTTTACATAAAGACACATATAAACCAGAGGAGAAGAATGAACTATAGTGCAACAGGGAATTCAAGCCATCTCTCAAGTTGTCCAGTTGTTTCAAGCATCTGAAGACTGAAGGAGCTAGATTCTCTGGCTCCACTTCTCTCCCTCCCTTTGCCCTCTGGCTTCCAGATCTGGATGTAACTCCAATTCTGCTTTGTGAACTCTGAGCCCTCCTCCTCCTTGAGACCTGAAACTTCCCTCCCAGCTCAGTCATTTCACCAGAAGACTTTTTTTTAGAAAAGAAATCCTCTGGGCCATTCTGCACGTCTTACTGTGGTCCTGGCCGCCCTTTCGCCTGTCTAATGGCTCTGTTTTCTGCTTCTCATCTGTCTCCTCCAAGTCTGCTGCCTGTCCCCATCCTTATCTGTCTGCCTGTCTCTGTGATGCTGATGGTCCTGCTTGCCTTGTAACTGTTTTCTCTCTGTCCACCCGCCCTTCCGGCTGGTCTCTGCTTCTCTCAAACAAACAAACAAACAAACAAAAACAGACTGAAGGAGCTAAAGCAGTGTAATTAGAGGACTTCTCTAGCCCTCTTAGTAAACAAGGGTTCACAGTATTTTGCATTAATATTGTTTGCACTGTGACCGACCTTTAGGGACGTGGTACCTCGTGCCATTGTGAGTGCAGTGGGACAGGGTAAGCCATCAGTAGTTATTTGCATAAAAGAACTAATTATAACATTATTTTCCAAACTGTTGACCAAGGCACATGTAGCAAGACATAGACCACAAAAAGATAAAGGAATCTGTGTACAAGTAGGGTTGGGGCCACTTATTTATAACCCACATTAACACAGTGAAGTGTCCAAAATGTTCTACATTAAAGGAACGCCTTGATTTGGTTTAAACCGGCATTTCACACATTTATACTGAGAATCTCATTTTGCATGTAACACCTCTTACTTCCTGACTTGCTGGTAGAGGCATACAGAGGGATTTCTGGAGACTTTCTTTCTGCTTGCAGAGATCAAGGTCATGGATCATTCCTCACTTCTGAGGGCTGTGGGCATTGGAGCTTGGCTTCACTGAGTCTCCTTTAACCCCAGGATCCAGGCTCTAGCTGAAAAGTCAGCCAAAGAAAGCCATGAAAAGAGAATTGGCATTTCTTTCGGAGTCAGATACCTTCTGACACAGTAGAGCTGGACTCCAGTTGTTGAACTGTACTTTCAGTGCTCTCAGGGTTTCAGAGGAGGAAAAAAGATCCTTGGCAAGGGGTAGAAGTCGGAGGAAATTGAAAGAATTTTGTTTTCACAATTTGTCCTCTTTTCTCTTTGGCTCATCCTGTCTCTGTTTTATGGCTACTGAAGCATCACTTGGTCTCTTTCTTTTTGGATTTTGTTTTTGAGCAATTAGTAATAAATGTGTCAAATGTTAGTGATAACTTTAAGCTAAGAGTAGTATATTCTGTTCATGTTTGGCTAAAATCTAGTGGGTTTCCTGCCCCTTTGCTTCGTCTAACCTTATAAAAACACTTTTGTAGCTTTGGGCAGCAGAACCACTGGGATGGAGCCCATACCGACCCATCTTCTGATTTTTAAGCTCATGTCGATGGTACCTGGGCAAAGTTTGTGTGTCGTGTTACTCTCTTTCCCATCTTTGAGTGAATTATTAGGACAGATGCGTTTTTGGCTCCTTGGGGTCTGACCACATAGTGTGATTTCACCCATATACATTGTGCAGGCTCCCTTCAACTTGGCCCCACATTCCTGTGGGGATTATGCCAAGTGAAATGTGGAATACAAAGAGTCCATAAAACTCTCAGGGTGAAAAAGTGCCTTGTATAGTCCCACTCAGATTACTTAATATGTGTTTTGCTTCTTTATTGCTTTTCAGATAATAATCATTTAAAGATGTACCTTTTACTGGACACTTACTGGGCTCCACGCACTGTGTTAGAAACTTCACTCATCCATTTTCGTTTTATTTTTGTATCTGAAATATCTAAGTACTCCTCTCTCTTCTGGTGATGAGTGATCTGGGACTTGAGAGGTATGTGTAAGTTTCTGCAAGGAAGTAGGAAACAGTCCAGGCAGCAAAAACAAAGTCCTGCTGTTGGTGACAAGCATTTTAGCCAGCAGCTTTTGCTGTGTTTTGATCACATCTATAAATGCCTCTCAAACTACTTTAGAAAATGTAGAACGTGGTAGCTGCCAAGTGGTGTATCGTATGATCCAACAAGGCTTCTTGAAGGCAACATTCCTTGGAATAATGGGCTCCTGATATCTTTAGAATAAATTTCTATTTAATTGGAAGGGTCTTATCCATGTTACCATTAATATTTTGAATAAACATTCAAAATAAACATTTTGAATAGGTAACTGGCCTACATAGAGACATATTTTGTCTCAGGCCCCAACCCATAGAACAAGTTTTGATTCAAAATTATCACTTTGGGCTACTGTTTTTTAATGCATCACTTGGTCTCTTTCTTTTGGATTTTGTTTTGAGCAATTAGTAATAAATGTGTCAAATGTTAGTGATAACTTTAAGCTAAGAGTAGTATATTCTGTTCATGTTTGGCTAAAATCTAGTGGGTTTCCTGCCCCTTTGCTTCGTCTAACCTTATAAAAACACTTTTGTAGCTTTGGGCAGCAGAACCACTGGGATGGAGCCCATACCGACCCATCTTCTGATTTTTAAGCTCATGTCGATGGTACCTGGGCAAAGTTTGTGTGTCGTGTTACTCTCTTTCCCATCTTTGAGTGAATTATTAGGACAGATGCGTTTTTGGCTCCTTGGGGTCTGACCACATAGTGTGATTTCACCCATATACATTGTGCAGGCTCCCTTCAACTTGGCCCCACATTCCTGTGGGGATTATGCCAAGTGAAATGTGGAATACAAAGAGTCCATAAAACTCTCAGGGTGAAAAAGTGCCTTGTATAGTCCCACTCAGATTACTTAATATGTGTTTTGCTTCTTTATTGCTTTTCAGATAATAATCATTTAAAGATGTACCTTTTACTGGACACTTACTGGGCTCCACGCACTGTGTTAGAAACTTCACTCATCCATTTTCGTTTTATTTTTGTATCTGAAATATCTAAGTACTCCTCTCTCTTCTCTGGTGATGAGTGATCTGGGACTTGAGAGGTATGTGTAAGTTTCTGCAAGGAAGTAGGAAACAGTCCAGGCAGCAAAAACAAAGTCCTGCTGTTGGTGACAAGCATTTTAGCCAGCAGCTTTTGCTGTGTTTTGATCACATCTATAAATGCCTCTCAAACTACTTTAGAAAATGTAGAACGTGGTAGCTGCCAAGTGGTGTATCGTATGATCCAACAAGGCTTCTTGAAGGCAACATTCCTTGGAATAATGGGCTCCTGATATCTTTAGAATAAATTTCTATTTAATTGGAAGGGTCTTATCCATGTTACCATTAATATTTTGAATAAACATTCAAAATAAACATTTTGAATAGGTAACTGGCCTACATAGAGACATATTTTGTCTCAGGCCTCTCTAGGGACCTTGCTCTGATCAGGCAACAAGTTTCTGCCTGTGGACAGTGGCCATCACAGCTCGCACTTAGCTGGAACTCAAGAAAGACCATGTTTGACTCCTGAGTACTCCTCATTGCTATAGATGTATTATCGCCTTTAATCCTCACAACAGCCCCTTTTCTGGGCATTATTACAGGGGAAGAAACTTAGGCACACGAAGTCCAAATGACTAATTGTTGTTGTAGTTCAGTTGCTCAGTCCTGTCCTATTCTGCAACCTCATGAGTTGCAGCATGCCAGGCTTCCCTGTCCCTTTACTATCTCCCAGAATTTGCTCAATTTCTTGTCCATTGAGTCAATGATGCCATCCAACCATCTCATCTTCTGTCACCTCCTTCTCCTCTTGCCCTCAATCTTCCCCAGTGTCTGAGTGTTTTCTAGTGAGTTGGTTGGCTCTTCACATCAGGTGGCCTAAGTATTGGAGCTTCCGCTTTAGCACCATTCCTTTCAATGAGTATTCGGGGTTGATTTCCTCCAGGATTGACTGATTTGATCTTCTTGCAGTCCAAGGAACTCTTAGGAGTCTTTTCCAGCACCAAAATTTGAAAGCATCAGTTCTTTGGCGCTCAGCCTTCTTTATGGTCCAACTCATATCTCATATCTGTACATGACTACTGGAAAAACCACAACTTTGACTATATGGACCTTAGTTTGCAAAGTGATGTCTCTGCTTTTTAATACACTGCGTAGGTCTAATAAATGACAATCAGGATCAGTCACTTTAAACCACTGTGCTGTTGCTCTATCCCTAAATGCAGTGTTCCGCCTCAAATCCTAATACATCTCAGCCTCAGTTGTGGACTTACCAGGCCCCTGTCTATCTGCTTAGAAAGATGCCCGCCTCTCAAACTACTTTAGAAAATGTAGAACGTGGTAGCTGCCAAGTGGTGTATCGTATGATCCAACAAGGCTTCTTGAAGGCAACATTCCTTGGAATAATGGGCTCCTGATATCTTTAGAATAAATTTCTATTTAATTGGAAGGGTCTTATCCATGTTACCATTA